>OX101790.1:45444395-45664395 GCA_944452715.1 Ophion slaviceki
GAGAGGAGAGAGAGAGAGAGAGAGAGAGAGAGAGAGAGAGATAGATAGATAGATAGGTTTATTAGTGCTCTAGGACCAACGTCCTCTGGCACACAATCCTCATGTTACATGCTGTATATACCAAAATACAAAAAGATAAAAAAGGCTCAATACAACAACAAGAAAAAGATGACTCTATACAAAAATAAAAAGATATTGAACAAAAACGCCCCATTGAAAACATGTCGCAGGTTACATATGACAAAATAAAAGTCAAAATAAACTTTGAAAATGTATACAAAACTGAGATAAATATAATGAAAAAATAAAAATAAATCTATATAATATAAAACAAAAACAACAATCCCGCGTACAAGAAAGTAAAGGAGCCTATCATCGCAAAAAAACACTTCATTCACTAGACAATGCCCTAGAGAGCGCCCCTCCGCTAGCATTTTTTTGACCATTTCCTTGAAATCTCGTTTCTGTACGCTCATGCTATTTGGTGGAAGCTTGTTTAAGAGATAAGCACCAGAGATATGGAAAGCATGCCTCATGTATTCCGTACGGAAATGTGGGAATCGATATGAGCTCTGGCTTTTTTTCTTAAAACCATGCCCTCACGTGAGCCATTGACTTTAAAAAAACGACCTAAGGTATGAAGGTCTCGTCGTGCAAAGTACCTCAGAAATTGTGCATATCATAAAATACTTGCGTCGAGATTCCAGGCGCAGCCAAGAGAGCTTTTTCCCAGTGTGGCGTTTACATGCTCAAACCATTTTACATCAAAAATGAATCGCACACACGAGTTTAGGGCAACCTTGAGAATATTGTTGTATTGTTCCGCAATCCCATATATTATACAGGAACAGTAGTCGAATACAGGCAGGATCAGGACAGAAACCAGTTTTAGCTCTTATGTGTTTTGGAAGAAAACCTCGGACAGATCTTTAGTTGGTAGAGGTCGTGAATTTGCTGTCCTTAGCTACATTTATGGCTTGTTCCTTCCAACATAAAGTATCATCCAGCCAAATTCCTAATATCTTTACAGAGTTTCGATATTCAATCACTGTGCTGCCATTCATAATACTTGGTATCGTTGGACAAGTCTAATTTTCTTATGAAAGACCTACTCCCTAGAATTATTGCCTGTGTCCTTATTATCATTTAGTAGTAAACCCATTTAGCACCGCCCAGATCCTAACCAGTACAATATCAGTGTTTAACTTTGCTATACAGTGATCTAGTTCTGACACAGGGACACTTTAGGAAAATTTGTAGATCATCCGCATATATACTGTAATCACAGTGTGAGAGAGCAAATCGTAGGTCTGACATATATAACGTGAATAACAGCGGGACCCAGCACTGATCCTTGAGGAACACCAGATCTTACCTCTTCCCAGCTTGATCGAGTAGCGTATGATCCAAGAACAGCTTGGAACCTTCCAGTTAGGTAAGATTTTACCCAACCCACAACAGGCCCAGAGAAGTGCAAATCTTTGAGCTTCCTCAGGAGCAGTGCATGGGTCCCACCCGATCAAATGCCTTCGAAAATCGAAGAGTACCATGACCGTGACCATACTCTGGTCAATGCCCTGGCGCACATGATCACAGACACGTAATAGAGCCGTTTGAGTGCTGTAATCTTTCCTGTAGGCTGATTGTAGGGGATCCAAAAAAATCGTTATTTTCTAAGAAAGTTTTTCACTTGATCCGCAACTATGCGCTCTAGCAGCTTCGCAAGAGGGCAAAGGAGTGAAAATCGGCCTGTAATTCCGCAGATGTAGTTGGCGATTTAGTTTTCGGAATGGGGCCCCTGATTCAATGTCTTTTTCCAAATGTGCGGGAAAATACTGTGCTCAAGAGAGAAATTAAAAATATGAAGTATCATTTGGAAGATCGCAGGAAGGGCCATCCGCACTACACGTAGTGAGATGCCATCCGCACCAGGAGCATCAGATGTGGCATTGCGAAAAGTCCTTAACAGTATGTCAGGGGAAATATCTTGGAAATGAAAAGCTGAGTCATCATAACCCTCGAAAAGAACCTCATGTTGAAAACTGCATGTTTTCAACCTTACAGGTATCAATAGATGAGAAATACCTATTTAATTCGTCTATTGGTACAACGGGGTAGATGTTTATCACCCTTCGAGGCGTAAGATCCCCAACTGACGCAGCCTACCCCACGCAGATCTAGCATCTTTAACACTTTCAAAGGCATCACTGAAGAAACTTCTCTTAGCTGTTTTTAATCATGAACTGTACCTGATTTTCTTAACGTCCCTAAATTTGGAATGAAGTTCTGGATCTTTATTACTTCTTACAAACCGCTTCCAAGCTTTATCACGTTCGTGCATCATAGATCGAATATTCTCGGACATCCAGGGCGAAGGACTACGCTTATAAGCAAAAATCCTTACTGGAGCATGCTCATCTAGACAATCTTGCAGCACTGTGTTCAGAAAAGATACTTTGTAGTCTATCGATTGCGAGTTGAAAAAAACGCTGTCCAGTCCACGGCTATCAGATCGGACATAAAGGCCTCCTTATCAAATCCACGGAAATCTCTTTTCACAATCTGAGAACGGACATCCTCATTAATCTTATAGCAATACTCAATCCATATACAATCATGCCCAGAGAGTGAGACAGGGTCCTGACCAAAGGCAATTATTTTTTCTTCCCTATCAACAATTGAGTGGTCAATATGTGTGTGAGATGTACCAGTATGATGTGTCGGAGAGTAAGGTACCAAAAATAAGTCGTTGACAGCAATGAACTGTGCAAGAAAACGGCTATCGTGCGTTTCAACATCAATATTGAGATTGAGATCTCCCATTATTAGCAGGTTGTTATAAAGTGGCTGTAACTTATTGCATACTGTTGTAAAATTCGAGAGCTCCTTGACCTTCGGTGGTCTATACACAACTGCTATAAGAATTCGCGGCCCATCGGAAAAACAAATGTCCAGAAATAAAAATTCCGGCCCATCAGAAGACAATCCAGAGGACGATGAGATTACTTTTGCCTTAAGTGAACTATGTACATATACAGCAACACCACCGCCAATCCGATCTAGTCTGTCACATCTAAATATTTTGTAGTTGTTCATTTCCACCATATTGTCTGACACATCCTGTCTTAGCCACGTCTCAGAAACACATATAACATGGCAGAAAACCCGTGAAAAATATTCTCTAAAATTATCTAGATGATCTTTTGCTAATAGTGACTGGCAATTAACATGTGCCACGGTTAGATTTCCACTCGAGTTTTTTGATGAGGGAGCCATTACGAATATTCAATGATGCTAATTTTTTCCTCTAATCGCCGCTTCAGTAGAGGACACCTTTTACCATCCATGGCGAAGTGGTTATCGTCCATATTGGAGGATTTGAGAGAGAGAGAGAGAGAGAGAGAGAGAGAGAGAGAGAGAGAGAGAGAGAGAGAGAGAGAGAGAGAGAAGCTCTGGTCAGCAACGACAACGCGATAATGACAACAGTATATATCAAATCTTTAAAGCAGTAATAAATCAATGTAATCGTGCGTACAATAAGATAATGATCTCGCCCCTGTGTATACCTGTAACATAATCGATTCGAAATTGCCTTTAAAAACCAACTATGAAAAAGGAGACGACAAAATCCTCTGCAATATCGCGGTAATATTGCGCGCGCACAGGCACGCATACCCTCAAACGCGCACGCATGTACACGCAGCCTAATAACATACCCATATGTAAATGTTGCATCCGGGCAGTTCTTAAAGTGTACGTACGGGGCCTACACGTAATAGATTACGTATCGACGTTATAAACGATTCCAAGATACAATCCGCACACTGCTGGAACCTCCGAATGCCACGGAGATGCTTAAGATAAAAAAGAATTACGAATAATTCGTTGAACAGTTACTTCAAGCGTGAACACGTAGTGTCAGAGAGAGAGAGAGAGATAGTAGCAAGAGGGGGGGAGGGAGAGCGAGGGAGAGAGAGACGAAACCATATTCCGTGTACAGTTACGGTAATCGACGCGCACAATTATAACTCACGAGCCGGCATGGATAAACTTATTATCATGAATTCATAAGATTCGTCCTTGTCGGCCTATAGATACATTACGGACGCACAAATACACATATAACGCTGGTACCTAACGTTACGCGCTGCTAGCAGCTTATGGCGTAAGTACCTAGTAATGTTTTCCTACAATTTGCGATCTCTCATACGTATATCGCCAGTATCTGCCAATACTTGCTTCCGGGGATTCGCGAAACGCGAAACCTATAGTACGCAATGCGAAGTAGAGTTTGCCATGAGTCAGGGCCGGTTTAGGGGGGCCAACAGGGGCAGAAGGCCCGGGGCTTCCACAAGAGAGGGGCCACCACGATTCAAATTTGTAGATAACATTTGCTAATGAATGGCGTGAAGCACTTGGCGAAGAAAAAATGCTAAATAAATTTGACAAAGAAAAAAACGTTGCCATAATTTCATGAAGCACCTTTTTTATAACATTTCAAAGGGTATTTTGGTAAAAAGAATTAAGTTAATTTAGTAAAACACTAAACACTATGAATTTTCAATAAAAGGATATATACCATGAATTATAATTTTTTAAATGTCACGTTAATTGAGCAAACAATTCATTTCTTCAAATTTGGCAGCGTATCCGGAAAAAGTAAATATTTGTTTACTCAAATTGTATTTTACAACTGCCAAAAGACGCACATGAAAGTTTTAGTGCTTACAAGGGGACAGTGCGGCAGTCGGATTTTTGTAATTTTTCGTACTCATGGTACGCGAAGTTCAGAGCTCGAATATTAATATCCCAAAGCAGTTCGACGCCATATTCAGAAATTTTCGAGAAAATTGACTTTGAAGTTTTCGAGCGCACTCTTATCCCACAAAGATGCAACGATATTCGAAGCGGGCTCGTGGCGTACCCGGTAGCGCTCGAGTCTAGTAATCGCGGGGTCGCTGGTTCAAGTCTCACTTCGAATTTTTTTTTTTCTTTTTTTAATTTTTTTAAAATGAAAAAACGCGTCATATTTTTAATTATCTCTTGATTATAAACATACATTTTCAAGTATCAATATTTATAACCAACAACATTTTTAGGATGAAAATGAAAAACGTCGGGTAAGGAATTGAATACTTTATTATTCGGTCTGTATTCGTTTGTTTTATACATCGGGTGTAATGTTACACGAGCCAGAGTGATAACCATCGTAAAAACAAGGAAAACAGTAATATATTTATATATTTCAACATTTATTCTTCTATTTATATTCCTATTAATCTACAAGGGAGAAACAAGGAAAACAGCGTTATATTCACATATTTCAACATTTATTCTTCTATTTATATTCCTATTAATCTACAAGGGAGTTTATGTAAATATTATTACTGGATATTTTTACGTCGCCTATTCGCAATTTCAAGCAAGAGATAATCAAAAATAAGACTTGCATTTATCATTGACAATTATAATTACATATATGTGAATTAGCATAGATTTTATGATTTTTATCCCGGGATTATTTATTTATTTTTTTATAAATAATCACCTATTGTTATATATAAATAATATATGATCATATATGAGAAAATATATAATTATGTATAACTATAATGAATTTTGTACATAAATAACTATATATGGATTTTGTCCATATATAAACATATATAGATATATTATATTAATTGTATATAATAATATGTGATTATATACAACAAAAATTTATCGGGATATTTAAATGACGGAGGTATGCGAATTAAAAAAAAAATGAAAAAAAAAAAAAAAAAACCGAAGTGAGACTCGAACCAGCGACCCCGCGATTACTAGACTCGAGCGCTACCGGGTACGCCACGAGCCCGGTTCGAATATCGTTGCATCTTTGTGCGATAAGAGTGCGCTCGAAAACTTCAATGTCAATTTTCTCGAAAATTTCTGAATATGGCGTCGAACTGCTTTGGGATATTAATATTCGAGCTCTGAACTTCACGTACCATGAGTACGAAAAATTACAAAAATCCGACTGCCGTACTGTCCCCTTGTTAGCGCCAGACGCGTACAGCGGCCAACGTATGCTATTTATCTAAAAATAGGTTACTTTAAACTTGTATGAATGAAGAGAGAAAAAAAACTTAAAAATCAGCAAGTCCAACTCACGTGTAGTGGACGCTAATCTATCATCAAAAGAGAAATTTAGAGTGTCAAGTTTTATACCAGTGATCGATCAGCTGTCTGTTTCTCCGACTGAAAGCCTGCATGCATCGATGCTGTACGTTCGCGATTTGGATTTCTTGATTATTTAGAGAATATGGACGCAGCAAATTTGTGGGTTGCAGCAGAGGAATTGGTGAAAGTTTGCAAAGATGATTCCGAACCCAGTCTTGGAAGTGAGTTGGTCCCGTTTGTATCCATTACTTGGTCTATACAAGAAGGACCGTCAAAAGACTAATCTAAGAATAAGTAGCTGTTCTATTATCAAATACTTGAAAATCACAATGTTAGAGTTACATTTCCTCATATTAAAATTATATTTGGAATATACTTGATTGAGATGTTGATAGTTGTCGAACTGCACTGGAGAGGGCTCTTTTGCAGAAACGAAAACGATAGAAAATAGGCTACGAATAACGATGAGACAAAATCGCCTGTCAAATTAATCACTGCTCAGCATAGGAAGTGATTGAGCCCAGGAGCTGGATTTTGTCGAAATCGTTGATGATTTTTCGTCGTCAAAAGCTGACAAAGCGCCATTCGCCTTGGGACAGAATTTTATTTATCAATTTCTCGAATTCTACGAAATCTACATATGTTGTTCAAAAAGATCTTGTTCTTTCGCAATTAAGGCGTTACCCCCACTTGTAGCGCAAAAAGGCCTTTTTCATGAATTTTTTTAAAGAAAACTACAAAACTTTTTTAATCGATCAATATACCATCTTAGAGAACACATCTTGAAGAACTTTCAGTAATTTTTTTATTGAAAAATATTACATGGTTTAGTGGCAAATTGCCGTCAATGAAATAATGTTTTTATATACACGGTTTGCGGTGACCAACATTGCGGCGAAGTGGATCATCTGAAAAAAAAATGCGGATGGATTTAGTCAAATATAAGTATAAACTAGTCTTTAATCGAAGGATTTTAAAAAATATTCATTTTTCACAAAATGGCGGACGGTCAAAGTTAATGGTTCGATTTTAACGAAAAAAACGGCCGTTTTTTTACTATAAAACGAAAAAATTTTGTTTTTCGAAAAAAAAAATCGAACGATCCAAGACTACATTTTTATGTATTAAATAAGCCTGCAAAATTTCATGAAGATCGGTTCATTAGTGTTCGAGTAATCTTGGTCACCGACTTCAGAAATGCCATTTTGAGAAAAACGCGTTTAAAGTTTAAATTTCAGTTTACACGAAGAAAATATTTTTTTTTGTAAACTCACATAGAGTCATCTATTCCGGGCCCATACGGAAGTATGGGCCCGGATACTTATACTTAAAAAAAAGGAATTAAAAAAAATCAATTTTTTTTAAATCGCAAGTGGGGGTAACCCCTTAATTATGTCAACACTATAAAAGAAAAATTGACGTTGTTTAAAACACAATTAGGGGCCTCCCACTTCTTCGTTGCCACATACTTCAAATTCGGCCCTGCCATGTGTAAAAGATTTTGTCGCGGAGTCGACTGTCACGAAAGTCCTGGAAAGTCATCCCATTCAACGATTACGGTGATGACAATGATGCTGTGGATTTCGCCCTTCGAGGCCTTCGTGACGCATCTTGCCACACAGGGCATGTATTTTATTATATTTTCCGAGAGAATGATAAGGAACAGGATCAATCGCGAGATCATAAATGGAGCTCTCCGTCCCATTTTGGTGAATGTGAAATGCAGAATCTTTGTAATTTACTAAAGAACAAAATCGGAACGGGTAATGGGGCTAACGGAAATTGCAATACTTGATCGTACATTCGGATGATTATTGCTATCATCGTCATTTTTGGTAATGTTAGATTCATCGTAATCATATACCTTGGAACGTTTAATAAGAGGATATAAATGAGATATACCAAGAGGTTTTGGTTCCGTGCTTGATTGAGAGGTTAGAAATTTACAAATACGTTGTGGCAAAAGATTGGTTATAAAAATACCAAACACTCTAACGATTGAGACAATTGGAAATAATTTCTTTCTTTTTACGAACAAATTATAATTCTCCAGCTTGTACATTCGCAGAGAAAGAGAGAGGGAGAGAGAGAAAATAGAGAACGAGAGGGTGAGAGCGAGAAACGCGCGATATGGCGGAAGGGTGCGGACCATAGGCTGCTAATAGCCGTACATCGTGAATCTATATCGTAACGCTACTAAACGGCATTCACGCTATACTAAGATTTGCAACAAGCAAGTATAGAATTCCATTCGCCTCACAAAAAGTGATTGAGTCAACTTAAATCTACAAAAGCTTTGTTGTGTTCTAAATGGATGATGAAAATACAATAGAAGAAAAATCAAATTCAATTTGAAGGAACTGATAGGGCATAGCAAATTTCAAAATATTTTCGAGCCTGAACTTTTTAATTTCGAAATCTTACCAGAAAAAGCTTGCTGATTTTTTTCATGAAGTTATCCTAGACATCGAACTGAAAACGGATTCGCCAAATTTTTCCTCGTGTTTGGTATGCTGCACGGGCCTTTTTCGACACAAGAGTTACGGTATCTCAAACTCTGTACGTATGTCGAAAATTCGCTCACTATTGAAGTCCTATCCAATTTCTTACACCTAATTATCAACGGGGGAAGAAAAACAACTTAATTTGCAAATAATGGCACAACCTCCACAAAGGACCGCAAAACTGGAACTATGTCGTATAAATTACTTTTATTATTTTATTAAAAATCTTCTTGAGATTGACACTAGTGTTTCAACAAGCGTTGACGAACGAGATTTTCTATTTCTTATATATACGTGACGGCTATTTTGTGAAAGCCAATTAAATCTTTTTACTCTTTACGTGTTTTCTTAATGACAGATACTCCAAACCGTTATGCCGAAACTCAAAATATTTTTTTTCTATATATCCGAACGGCCGAAACTTACCATAAGGTATGAAAACTTCTGTCATCGTGTTTTTTTACATTCAGCGAAAATGAACAAATTGCAAAACTTTTCCCAGCTAACTAATAATGCCCCCCCCCCCCTTTTTAAGGTGACCAATTAAATCTGTCATTCGCTGCCCAAGGCGTACGTCGAGGAGGTTGCCCGCTTTTTGTCTGTCCATCTGCCCATCCATGAGTCTATCCTTCAGCCTGCGAGGCTGTCCATCCGTCTGTCTGCTAAATGCGGGCGTACCTGCATACGTGCGTGCGTGCACCTCTACTTGCGGGCGTCGATGGCGAGTATTTACACTCCTGTTACGGATTACTATAGATAATGGCATTTGCATATTGATGCACCGTTGGTGCTTGCGCAATTCTTAAGGCGTTACCCCCACTTGTAACGCAAAAAAAGGCCTTTTTCATGAATTTTTTTAAAGAAAACTGCAAAACTTTTTTAATCGATCAATATACCATCTTAAAGAACACATCTTGAAGAACTTTCAGTAATTTTTTTATTGAAAAATATTACATTGTTTAGTGGCAAATGGCCGTCAATGAAATAATGTTTTTACATACACGGTTTGCGGTGACCAACATTGCGGCGAAGTGGATCATCTGAAAAAAAAAATGCGGATGGATTTAGTCAAATATAAGTATAAACTAGTCTTTAATCGAAGGATTTTAAAAAATATTCATTTTTCACAAAATGGCGGACAGTCAAAGTTAATGGTTCGATTTTAACGAAAAAAAACGGCCGTTTTTTTTACTATAAAACGGCAATTTTTTTCGAAAAAAAAAATCGAACGATTAAAGACTACATTTTTATGTATTAAATAAGCCTGCAAAATTTCAAGAAGATCGGTTCATTAGTGTTCGAGTAATCTTGGTCACCGACTTCAGAAATGCCATTTTGAGAAAAACGCGTTTAAAGTTTCAATTTCACAACGGATTCTTCTATTTCAACGCTCATATCTCAGTCAATTTTGTTCGGATCGACTTGAAATTTTCAGGACATATTCTCAGATACTTATACTTCGAAAAAATGCAATAAAAAAATCGATTTTTTCACAATCGCAAGTGGGGGTAACCGCTTAAAACGCTTAAGACACAATTTTGAAATGTCCAGCCCCTCTAGTTTTTTAAAAATCAACAGTGAACGAATATCGCACGCAACGCACGCTTAGCTTCCTCATGCTGGGTTGCTCGTGTAAAATTGTTGTGGGCCCCTTTATATGAGATGTTAGCAGCCTCCGCTATCCTTGCCAAAGTTTATCGCCGGTCGTCCATTACGATTCGCTGAACGTAATCGAGCTCCTCCTTTGCCGTGTCGGTTCTTGGCGGTTCAGAACGTTTCTTAGCGTAAAGGCTCATTCTCCCACGTTTAAACCAGACAAACCTCTATCCAGATTTGTTCTCCTTCGTGGTTTTTCCTTTCGTATTGAGGAACTTCAACACGGCGCGATACTCCAATTTATTCATTGTTAAGGCATCTGGCCACCATGTAATTTTTTTATTATTTTTTAAAAATAAACCCTGAACTGTTAAGGGGGGATTGTCTTTCTTTCGCAAAATTTACCGCTTTTTGGGAATTTTTTTGTAAAGAAAGTATACAACGGAAAACTTGTGAAACTTGGCATATAGTTTTATTGATCTGTTTACTACATACAAAAAAATTTTTAAACAATTTCATCAAAAAATCCGCCTCCCACCCCCCTCGACGCGCGATGGTCCTTTTTTGATGGTGTGCACGATTTCTCAAAAACTATTCAACCGATTGCCTTCAAATTTGGACAGAATGCTCAGCTGACATCCTTTTATCGTTTGATGAAGCAAAAAAACAATACGTTTAATAGTTTTTTATTTACAACAAAAAATCGATCAATTTTTTTCGAAAAATCGATACTTCAAATTCAAAACGTCACCAAATCGTCAATTTTTTTTCCCCTTCATCGAACGATAGCTATATGTGTCTAAAGTAAAATGCTTTTTGGGTTTTTGTTGCAGGATGAACGTGAAGGCTGTAATCGTGCACACCATCAAAAAAGGACCATCGCGCGTCGAGGGGGGTGGGAGGCGGATTTTTTGATGAAATTGTTTAAAAATTTTTTTGTATGTAGTAAACAGATCAATAAAATTATATGCCAAGTTTCACAAGTTTTCCGTTGTATACTTTTTCACAAAAAAATTCCCAAAAAGCGGTAAATTTTGCGAAAAAAAGACAATTCCCCCTTAAAAACAATTGAAGCCATAGTACGTATTGAAAAACGCAAAATTGACCAAGTTATAGTTATTTTTCGGCAGGAAGGTTGAGCCGCTGAGGGCGGTCGACCGTGCGGTTCGATCCGTGTTTATAACTCGCGTGGTTTAGCTCACGCAGCTTTCCCGCGTTATCTTGAAACTACATTTTTTGAACTGGTACTATCGAAATATCGTAAACTATCGGTCCGATTGCTTTCAAATTTTTACACAATACTTTTACATACATTATCTAAAATGTCACGTAGGATTTTTGCGATAACTTGATTAGTTTTTGTTTTATTATTGTTTTTGCTCGAAAAATTTCGGTGAAAAATACAAATTTTTTTCTTCGGCTCACCATAATTTGTTTAATGGTCGAAAAGAAAAACCGCTACGCTACATTGTAGCGACACTACTCACGAATGAGCTAATTTTTTTTTCTGATGTGACATGACCGGGTAACAGCTGGGACAACGACCTCGCGTATCGTGCGGGGGGCCGCCACGGCAATGTGCATAACGGCGCCATTTTTTAATATTTTAAACGGAAATTTATTAACGTTATTCTTAAAGCCCTTTCTGACGTTGTGTGAAAAAATAAAAATATTCCGGCCCATACTTTCGAGTTTAATTTATTTTTTTAAATATGCCCATTTTTCGATCGGCCAAGGTGGTCAGACGCCTTAACAAACTGTCAGTTTCGAAGCCTGTGAGACGCGAACAGAAATCTTCTATACACGTACAAGCTTAAGTCTGTGGACCTTTTTGAGGGAAGGTGCCTGAGTAAACGGCGAGAAAAACAGGTAAACTTCGGGAATTTTCATCTCAAAATCTAATGTTTCGATTGGATCCGGGTTTTTTTAAATTGGAAGATATGTACATTGAGGTATGTCTAGGAATTTTTTGAAATAAGTTCGTTGACTGGAAGCGATTCAAACGCTATTATCTCGAACCATAGTTTTCAAAGTCGGTGCCAGATGTATCACCAACGTTGAAAACATGGTTTTTCGAAATACGCGCCAAGAGCTTTAACAACAGCTTACATATAATTAAAATTGAATTTTTTCGACTTACATTGAATAATTTATCCCGAGCCCATAAAATAAGTCTTCCATTTCAGCTGCAGCTGAAATTTCATCTTGGGACCAATAAGCAGTTAATTTGTCGATCATGTTTCCAGTAAGTTTTTCTTTGCGATAAGCGTCTTTCCTTGTGTTTTCTCACCACTTTTGTTTTCAATGACTTGAACATTTTATTTCACGCAAGCTCGACGACGAGTGCCTATTCTCTTCTGCACTCGTCCGATGCATTCCTTTTTAGGCATTGTTCCCGTGCAGAAATGTGACCGGGCAATCCCTACCTTGTGTCGAAATTAGACCGGGCTTGCCTCGTCTGATCTACCTTATCGGACCGTCCCATGGAACAAACCGGGAAAATTGCAAAACCGTCTTTTATGGCTTTCCCTCTATGTTTCGAAATTACGATCTTCAGGCCAGGATACATTGCGAGCTAGTGCACCTTCACGTAATCTACCTGGCCAGGACATTGACATGTCTTGAAAAGTGGAGCCTGTCTTTAAAGCTTTAACCCCACTTGTAGCGCAAAAAAAGGCCTTTTTCATGAATTTTTAAAAGAAAACTACAAAACTTTTTTAATCGATCAATATACCATCTTAAAGAACACATCTTGAAGAACTTTCAGTAATTTTTTTATTGAAAAATATTACATTGTTTAGTGGCAAATGGCCGTCAATGAAATAATGTTTTTATATACACGGTTTGCGGTGACCAACATTGCGGCGAAGTGGATCATCTGAAAAAAAAATGCGGATGGATTTAGTCAAATATAAGTATAAACTAGTCTTTAATCGAAGGATTTTAAAAAATATTCATTTTTCACAAAATGGCGGACAGTCAAAGTTAATGGTTCGATTTTAACGAAAAAAAATCGAACGATTAAAGACTACATTTTTATGTATTAAATAAGCCTGCAAAATTTGAAGAAGATCGGTTCATTACTGTTCGAGTAATTTTGGTCACCGACGTCAGAAATGCCATTTTGAGAAAAACGCTTTTAAAGTTTCAAGTTCAGTTTACACGAAGAAAATATTTTTTTTTGTAAACTTACATAGAGTCATCTATTCCGGGCCCATACAGAATTATGGGCCCGGATACTTATACTTCAAAAAAATGCAATAAAAAAAATCGATTTTTTCAAAATCGCAAGTGGGGGTAACCCCTTAAGAACTGTCTAAAGCTGCTTTTCTTTTCACCCCATCAAATATATTTATAGTTGATTACGATACTAATACATCCGTTGTAATTCTATTCACCATTGAAATCATTCAGTTCATAAATGATAATCAATTATAAGAATTCTTATCGACCATAAGAATGGTTATCATAAACACCGGGATTACAATAACTAATGATTTAAGCATAACGAATAACCAAATTATTTAATGAGGTAAAAAAGTAAAGCATCCCATTCTTGATTGTTGAACGATTTTTAGGCAAATTTTTCACTTTCCAAAAATTTGCCAAAAAAATCGTTGATAGAAAATGAACTATGCAATATAAAAAAAAATCCTACGTATTTCCATAGACAATGTATTTTGCAAGATATATTCAACATTTCAAGTTAATCGGTTGAAAGTTGTCTGAGTTGCGTTTCCGGCCAACGAAAAAAATGCAGTTTTGAGATGAACGCTGCACAGCCGCTATTTTGAAATTAATCGCTTCAAAAAAAAAATTATTGTATACAGTCACTGACATGCATGGTAAACAGCCTTTTTTGTAATCTCGATTTATTTTGTACATTTTCTGAAAAAAATTCCCAAAAAGCCTATTTTTCGGCCTCTAGAGTGGCCTTAAAGTGAGGCTCCACTTTTCTGGAAAGCTCTCTGTTCTGGCCTGATATTACGTGCCTTTCACAATTTCGCAAGTACAATTTCAAACTACGTGCAAGTGTACTTGCTTGCAATGTATCTCGGCTAGAACATTTTAATTTTCAAACAAAGAAAGTGAGCCCTAAAAAACTATTTTTTAATCTTTCCAGTCTGTTCTATGAGAGGATCTGGTCAGGTGAATCAGGCAAGGCAAGTCTGGTCAGGGCCCGTCCCAAAGTAGGTAATGCCCGGTCACATTTCTCCACGGGATAACGAACCAAGTCTGCAAGATTTTTTACATCGATCACTCATTTTTAGAACGGGTGTATGACTCCAGACAGGACTCGAAAAAGAGGCTGTCGTTATTCGGTAAATACGCCGATTCTATTGCCAACTGGAGATAGTGAATCAGGCATAGACCGTGGATACGATTCTTGACGTACTAGTTAAGATTTGCCATTGCGTAGGTGAACATTTTGTTTATTTACCTTCCGATATTTTTGTTTCGTCTTTTTTCTTATGGTTGTCGGTTGGTCTTTGCCGTCATGCCCTCGCTTCAAGCTTTCTGATTCCGAGTCAGAAGAACAATCCAAAACATGTTCTTCGATTAATTTCTTCGACTTTTTCCAAAAAGTTTTTTCTTTTCGCGTTTATTTATCTTTTTATGTGACTCACCGATTATTATGAATTTTAAAACACAATTATCGCTCTGAGATCGAAACCCTCCACGCACGAAAAACGTTATGACTTTACAATGGTGAGTGATAACAGCGATAAACTATTTGTAAATAGGACGTAAATAGATTTGTAGGACGAAAGTTTTTGTACACAGAAGTTCTAATATTGTTGTGTAACTTCGTTTTGCTGCATGTAGCATTTGCAATTATAATAGCAAGCGAAGAGTAGATAAGAATGTATTGCAGGTTGAAAAGATAATCACCGTTGTTAGCGACAATTTATATTCTTTCCTTCAAAAGAGTATAAGTTGGCATTTATAATATGTGTAGAAAAATAAATACTTATGTGATAAAAGGCTCAAGTCATATCGTCGACAGATCAATTTGTTATGGACAAATTAATGCGAAGGTATACAAATCCATGGTTCATTAATTGATTCAGCAAATTGGATAAGTTAGTTCAATTCATCCAGTTTTGATTAAGGCGTTACCCCCACTTGTAGCGCAAAAAAGGCCTTTTTCATGATTTTTTTAAAGAAAACTACAAAACTTTTTTAATCGATCAATATACCATCTTAAAGAACACATCTTGAAGAATTTTCAGTAATTTTTTTATTGAAAAATATTACATTGTTTAGTGGCAAATGGCCGTCAATGAAATAATGTTTTTATATACACGGTTTGCGGTGACCAACATTGCGGCGAAGTGGATCATCTGAAAAAAAAATGCGGATGAATTTAGTCAAATATAAGTATAAACTAGTCTTTAATCGAAGGATTTTAAAAAATATTCATTATTCACAAAATGGCGGACAGTCAAAGTTAATGGTTCGATTTTAACGAAAAAAAACGGCCGTTTTTTGGCTATAAAACGGCCATTTTTTTCGAAAAACAATCGAACGATTAAAGACTACATTTTTATATATTAAATAAGCCTGCAAAATTTCAAGAAGATCGGTTCATTAGTGTTCGAGTAATCTTGGTCACCGACTTCGGAAATGCCATTTTGAGAAAAACGCGTTTAAAGTTTCAATTTCAGTTTACACGAAGAAAATATTTTTTTTGTAAACTTACATAGAGTCATCTATTCCGGGCCCATACAGAAGTATGGGCCTGGATACTTATACTTCAAAAAAATGCAATAAAAAAGAAATCGATTTTTTCAAAATCGCAAGTGGGGGTAACCCCTTAATATGAGGATCAAATGTTTATGGATCATTTTGTCGATGGATAAAGTTATGGACCGATCGTACGGATTTTTTTTATGGATCGATTGGCCCCTCCATATACACATGTAGATTTTTACACACGCACACACACACACGCGGTTGCGCTCGCGCGTGTTTTTATACACGCATACACGCACTCACGCACAGTATTTAGCAAGATGGCTCGAAGAGACGGTGAGAGCTGCATTCGCTATCTCGTTAAAAACTAACCAGCCCGGATTCCGGGTAAGGATTGTCCAGGTCAGGCGACAAACGACGTCAAAAATAATTAATTTCCGGTAAACAGCCTGGAAAAAATGAACAAACGACGCAGCGCGAGCCTTTCGTGTTGACGCTTTGGCACGCAGAAAGAAAAGCAGGAAAGCAAGAAGCAATACCCGAAGGGTATTCTACACTCGGTCCAATCACGGCGAAATCAGAAAATTCCTGAGATGCGTACAATATCCAGCACATGGGTTGAATAGAAACATGTATTTTTTTTTTGAAAACCCCATTTTTTCGTTTCTGGCAACCGTCACTTTCTAGTCGTCTCCTGTGAACATTTTTTCTGATTGTTCCGGTTGGATCGTGCGCGAGGCAAACGGTTTGCATTCGGCCAAAAGTTTTTTTCCCGGTCAATCAAAGGGGGTGCAAGAACGTGTGTTGGTATTGACGAAACAAAGCGCAGCTTGATCGACACTCATTAGGGGATCTTCATTCGTGAGTGTAATAATCGCGAACGGATCGCACGCTCGAATTATTCCATTGCGTCTTGTTTTTATCCCCGTCCTCTTCTCCTTGACTTCGATAATGGATACTTGTTTCGAAAAGTGCTGTGAGGCAACGTAAAATGTGCGATTATCAAATTATGCCTGGCAGGCATAAAAAAAGCCCACGATACCTGCGTTCCGTGTATTTAAGCGAATTCGAAGGAGGAGAGGAAGAGGGTGATGAGGGTGGCGAAAAAAAGGACGAGGAGTACAGCTTTTGTTGTTGTGCATTGCGAGTTCGCGCTCGTTAATAAGCATTTAACTCATCGGCCATGTCCAGGCGTATTTTTAATGCCTCCACCTTGTCCTCAGCGTCGTCCCCGTCGTCGTCATTGACTCGCGTGACGTCCATAGAGCCAACAGCCCCTTCAAAAAAAGAAGATAAAACAAAACGAGGAAACAAAAAGAAATCGCGTACGATTCACGTAGTGTGCTCCGTTGCTTCAAATCTCTTCGTAAACCATAAACTACGCACACACGCGAATATATATATATATATATATATATATATATATATATATCCGCGTGTGTGCGTAGTTTATATATACAGGGTGTCCCAGAACTCAACGTCAAGCCGAAACGGGGTAACAGGATTGATTGTAACCATCATGAGAAAAATCAGAAAAAAAATCTATCCCATGCAGTTTGAAAATTATGGGCATTTAAGAAAAACCTAGAAATTTGGTCAAACTGTAACCATTTTGCGGTTATTGTGGTTAATTTTTATTATTTTTGTTCATTTAAACTTTGGAACCGTAACCCTAAATAACATTTCTAGAATCACAGTCAAAAATAATGACACAATTGCCCCAAGTTTCCTAGAATTAAGACTATTTGTTAAACTATGAATTTAAAATTTTCAAAATTTGTCGACTTTGAAAGGCCCTCCTTTAGAAAAAATGTACTAGAGTGCCTTGGCAAGTGCCATTAAAAGTTGGCGCATTTAATCAGGATTGTAAAATGGTACAATACTTGTTAGTTTCATACTAAAAAAACGAGTAAAAAAATTAAAACCTCAAGTAATCCGATTTTTGCTAACCCATTTTACTCAGTTAAAATGTTTTTTATTCGCACAAGCTCTTGGTAGGTTCTTTATTTCACGGCAAAATGATGAGAGAGATGGATAGTGGACATGTTTGCCATGAGTGAGAGAGACAGATAGTGACGCCACTTTTACCAAAGTCAACAAAAGTAAGTAAAATTAATAAAATAATGAAAAATCTTGACCTAGTTTAGGTTTGTTGGAATAAATTGGTATTTGCTTGGTATGGCGTCTGTATCTGTTTCATTCGCACTCGTTTAAACGACGCATCTCCGTCTCACTGCGTGGCGTCACTATCTGTCTCTCTCACTCATGACAAACATGTCCACTATCCATCTCTCTCATCATTTTGCCGTAAAATTAAGAACATACCAAGAGCTTGTGCGAATAAAAAACATTTTAACTGAGTAAAATGGGTTAGCAAAAATCGGATTACTTGAGGTTTTAATTTTTTTACTCGTTTTTTTTAGTATGAAACTAACAAGTATTGTACCATTTTACAATCCTGATTAAATGCGCCAACTTTTAATGGCACTTGCCAAGGCACTCTGGTACTTTTTTTTTAAAGGAGGGCCTTTCAAAGTCGACAAATTTTGAAAATTTTAAATTCATAGTTTAACAAATAGTCTTAATTCTAGGAAACTTGGGGCAATTGTATCATTATTTTTGATTGTGATTCTAGAAATGTTATTTAGGGTTACGGTTCCAAAGTTTAAAGGAACAAAAATAATAAGAATTAACCACAATAACCGAAAAATGGTTACAGTTTGACCAAATTTCTAGGTTTTTCTTAAATGCCCATAATTTTCAAACTGCATGGGATAGATTTTTTTCTGATTTTTCTCATGATGGTTACAATCAATCCTGTCACCCCGTTTCGGCTTGACGTTGAGTTCTGGGACACCCTGTATATATATGTGTGTGTGTATGTGTATATATATAGTGTACGTGACTCATTACCACGTATTAAACATAAACGGGGCCCGTAAAAGCAACAAAAGCTCAAACAGAGCCCGCGAGAGCTCCGTTATTAATTCTTAATTGTTATTAATTGTTGACCACTGAATCTTTGCGCTCTCTCTCTCTCTCTCTCTCTCTCTCTCTCTCTCTCTCTCTCTGATCTTCCCTCTTCTCTTTATTCCATCATCTGTTTTCTCTTGAATATTTTATGTCCATATACATACACGTACACACTCATATATATGGAAAGAAAATATATAACGAGCAACCAGACGATCGAATAAAATAGAGAGGTAAGAACGAGAGAAGGCGAGGATAAAAGTACATATATAAATATATAAATACGCACACATACCTATGTGTGTGTGTGTGTGTGTGTATACGTGTGAGTGTAAGTGTATAAGTGTATTACAGCAGGGGAGGAGCCGAGAGCTCGATAAGAGCAATGCGGAACGCGCGCATCAGTTTCTTTAGGATACGGAATTCTCTTGACCCTTGGGCAACCCGTTAACATTTTTAATTTTTTTCGTCGCGGTTTCTTCACTATATAGACGCACGTTTTGTAATTCCGTGCTACATGAAGAATTCCGGTGGGATCGAGGCGAGTTTGGTTTTAACATAAAAATGTAGTAACTTTACTCAGCAATTTGAAAACTGTAACATTACCGGCTTTGGGAAACCAATTTTTGTTCATATTCATTGTCCTAGGGAATTTTATGCGCCTCTGGTTCCGAAGATTATGGTATTGTGAAGAACAGTTCAATGTTATGAGTTCAGTGCTTGAATATTTACGTTCATGAAAATCACGATGTTTTTTTTCTGCAAAGAATAATTGAAGTGATGGCAAGGGCACGATATCCGAGGCACCAAGATTTGATGGTAAATTTAGGGCTATTAAAAATAAACAAAATATGAAGAGTCGTAAAAGTTAATATATCGCTTATTTTGCGTTGAAATTAGAATTTTTCGTTAGTTATCGAAAATGACGATTTTTTTCCAATTTAAAAATTTCACGGCACATCAGGTAAGGTAACTTGGAAATATATAGTTCCAACAGTGTCTCAGGAGCCAAACATGCATTTTAAATACCACTACCATGTTCTCCTCGCATATAGGTGCGACTAGACAGAGAGTAAAGTAGTACTTTTAATCGCTAGGAGTCCGATGAGGGATTGAAAGTATATGGTTCCTTCCTCTTCGGACTTGTAAGGCTCCAAGTTTATGTAAAATATATCGTTCAGTAATTTGGTGTAGTTAGCATATAGAACAATTCTTATTGTTATAGACAAACAAAGAATATAAATAAATGAAGCATTATAATCTCGGAATTTATGTTGAACATCATATAAATACTACGTTTAGTGTCCTTGACCCCTTGACCCCTTGACCCCTAATCAGAGCCAGGGATACTGAGCAGGCAACCTCCACGTGGTGTATTCTGGGTAACTCAAATGGCCTGCCCGCGCTGAATTGGGTCTCGGCTAAATGAAGAAAATAACTTTTTGCCCTCGAGGCAATACTAAAAAAATACTTTTTGAAGCTCGCCCGGTCAATTTCCATTGTTTGTGATAAAACAAAGATATTGTACCCAGGCGCCAACGAAATGGTTGAATTTAGGCGTATTTCCAATTACTGCTAAAAGCGCTCATAATTCCTGAAGGCGTTACCCCACTTGTAGCGCAAAAAAGGCCTTTTTCATGAATTTTTTTAAAGAAAACTACAAAACTTTTTTAATCGATCAATATACCATCTTAAAGAACACATCATGAAGAACTTTCAGTAATTTTTTTATTGAAAAATATTACATTATTTAGTGGCAAATGGCCGTCAATGAAATAATGTTTTTATATACACGGTTTGCGGTGACCAACATTGCGGCGAAGTGGATCATCTGAAAAAAAAAAATGCGGATGGTTTTAGTCAAATATAAGTATAAACTAGTCTTTAATCGAAGGATTTTAAAAAACATTCATTTTTCGCAAAATGGCGGACAGTCAAAGTTAATGGTTCGATTTTAACGAAAAAAAAACGGCCGTTTTTTGGCTATAAAACGGCCATTTTTTTCGAAAACAAAATCGAACGATTAAAGACTACATTTTTCTGTATTAAATAAGCCTGCAAAATTTCAAGAAGATCGGTTCATTAGTGTTCGAGTAATCTTGGTCACCGACTTCAGAAATGCCATTTTGAGAAAAACGCGTTTAAAGTTTCAATTTCAGTTTACACGAAGAAAATATTTTTTTTTGTAAACTTACATAGAGTCATCTATTCCGGGCCCATACAGAAGTATGGGCCCGGATACTTATACTTCAAAAAAATGCAATAAAAAAAATCGATTTTTTCAAAATCGCAAGTGGGGGTAACCTCTTAAGGAAGCCGAAACGGCAAATTTTTAATTATTTTAATTCTCATTATTTTGGTTCAAATATCAAGAATCAGCGGTCAAAACTTGGATCTCGTACCTTGGATCTCGTACTATCCCCGAAGTGGTTATAATTATTGGGACATTCGATTAGAGAAAAAAACCGTTGAAGTTTGCGTATTATGTAAAATTTTAGAATTTCTTAAAAATTTTATTCTCAGTATTTGAAGTGATATTGACGCGAAGTGATAATATAATGTTCGATTCATATTCACGCGAGGCTTACGATTCGAGAGTATTCAAGGCTTGCAGAATCATCGAGGCTTGTTTTATATTAGCTCATACACGATCGCGGTTGATCAAGCCGGTACATTTTATAATAATTTCAATCGAGTATTTCTTTTTTCGTATTCGGAATTTTCGTTTGAGAATTTTCTAAAAACAATTTTCCTTTTCGTACGATATGGCTTTATTCTTTTCTTTTTTTTTTGTACAATTTGTTAATGAGACACCGTTCAGCGAGGACCGTTGCGCGGGTGCGCTTTCGCGATCCATAAGTAATTATGTTTCCACGTGTGTGACGAGCCCGCGCGCGCTCTTGCATGCGACGTTAAGTATAATAAAGGGATCCCATTAGGACGAAGCGTGTTACACTACCGTAACATACGTTACCACTTGGGAACTCAGTGACTGTAGCAATTTACGCGACATTCTTCGAGCTGAGAACCTCTTTACTCCATTTTTCACGAAAAAAGTAAATTCCAAACAATTGCGGTGCATATAATTTTCCATTAATCTGTATTATTCTAATTATGTTTTGACGCAGAAAAACGGGAACCGAAAATTTAATAAAAGAAATGCGGTGCCGCTTTTCTTGCCGATTTTTACCAAGCCTGAATCATTATACATTTTTATACATTTTTTGTTCTTATTGATGTTTCAACGTATAATCTTTTGGGTTTTTACGATCCCATCCCTTCCATACTGACTTACTGAGTTTCAGTCGTCTTGCCATCGGAAACTCAGTGAAACTCGAAGAATGTCGCTTGCTCAATACCACCGACTCTTCACTCTTTATGTTTCTTAATGTTTTGTTTTAAGGCGTTACCCCCACTTGTAGCGCAAAAAAGGCCTTTTTCATGAATTTTTTTAAAGAAAACTACAAAACTTTTTTAATCGATCAATATACCATCTTAAAGAACACATCTTGAAGAACTATCAGTAATTTTTTTATTGAAAAATATTACATTGTTTAGTGGCAAATGGCCGTCAATGAAATAATGTTTTTATATACACGGTTTGCGGTGACCAACATTGCGGCGAAGTGGATCATCTGAAAAAAAAATGCGGATGGATTTAGTCAAATATACGTATAAACTAGTCTTTAATCGAAGGATTTTAAAAAATATTCATCTTTCACAAAATGGCGGACAGTCAAAGTTAATGGTTCGATTTTAACGAAAAAAAACGGCCGTTTTTTGGCTATAAAACGGCTATTTTCTTCGAAAAAAAAATCGAACGATTAAAGACTACATTTTTATGTATTAAATAAGCCTGCAAAATTTCAAGGAGATCGGTTCATTAGTGTTCGAGTAATCTTGGTCACCGACTTCAGAAATGCCATTTTGAGAAAAACGCGTTTGAAGTTTCAATTTCAGTTTACACGAAGAAAATATTTTTTTTTGTAAACTTACATAGAGTCATCTATTCCGGGCCCATACTTCTGTATGGGCCCGGATACTTATACTTAAAAAAAATCGATTTTTTCAAAATCGCAAGTGGGGGTACCCCTTAAATACAATTACAGTAGTAATTCACGAAATATCAATTAATTCGATAAAACAGCTGCGTAAGATGATCGATAATCGGGATGTGAAACACCTACGTATAATCACGCTGCACGGACGCAAGGGATAAAAAAGTGATGACATGCGTTTATCTGTCGAGCTCTCGCGGTCTTGAGATACGAAAGATTCTCGCTAGGAAAGGTGTTCATTACTTCACGTGGATTTCGCGTTGTTGCTTCTCATCACTTTTTGTCGTCACGCCAAGTTGCACGTATACGGGACGTCGGACCGTGCCTTTTGCAATTATGAAGCGCGTGCGTACAAAAACGCAAGGTGACGGGTGACCCAATTAGACGGAAAATGGATCGTCCAAGAGTTACTACCCGGGGACTATATTCGACACGGTTCGAAACGCGAAACGTTGTTTCGCGGTTGTTGTATTCTCATTGTTGCAACTCTACGTATACAGATTGTGATATCCCATTTGCATACCTACTCGTACGCAGACCCGGAACGAGAATTCCTCGTGAAGCGGGGCACGCGAATCATACGTTTTTTGCTCCTCCCGACTATTCGCAAAGTAAATAAGCCCGGGCTTTTAAGGCAAAATCGTTAGGCACGACAGCTCAATTGCAGTTGAAACCAGGGCACTGAATTTGCACAAGGATGCACCGCACCTTGAGTCATTTTCGAGAACACCTTTCCCACAATTCGATTATTCGACTTCATTAAGTAGTATGTTTATCGTGATTACCATTTGTTTTTACCGCACCCTCCAGACACTCCGAGAGTTGAACCCAAGCGGATGGAACATTCCCAGGTAGGAAATTAAAAGGCTGATGACGGAAACAAGCTTGTGCGAGCCTTGTTTCACCGAGCCTGAGTGAGACAGACCTGGCCCAGGTTTCATTTCATCGTTTGGAGCAGCCTGGAACCAAAACTGGCTGCTTAGCCTAAACTCAGGGTTATTTCAAGCTTTATTCAGCCGATGAATTTTGAGGCTGAAAAATCAAGGCTGGATGCAGGCTTGTTTCAGGTTGTGATAAAATAAAATAAGCTTAAAATAATATTTTATCTGTACTGTTATGAAAAAAAATTTAGCAATAAATTTGTCGGGTGCGAAGGCACGAAAAACGAAAGCGAAGGAGGCAGCTCAGAACATTTAAACATATGCTCTTATAGATATTTATGAGGTACACAAAAAAGTATATATGAAAATAAAAGTACGCAATAAAATAAAGTATTGTTTTTTAAAATAGTTTTTATATATATTTTGTAACAAATAATAAATATATATAATAAATCAAATGAATTCTTTACAGATTTATTAAATTTACCCCAATGTAGAATATAGAAAACTAAAAACAGGCCTCATATAGCCTCGGGAAGAGTTTGGGAAAAGCCTGGTCATAAATGCTCGTGAAGGCTTCATTAAGGCTCGTTTTGAGCCTTGTTGTTTCGTCGTTTCAGGCTTAGTACAGGCTTTTCTACCAGCCTTTGGTCAAGCCTGTGTGCAAGAGCCTGAAACCGCGTTATCATTCAGAGGTTCAGCTAGGCCTGAAATCAGGCTGGTGCTCAGCCTGAATTAAAAAATGTGAGCCTTGTTTCAGAGCTTGGCGAGCCATTTTTTCATCGTCAATTCCTACCTGGGTTGAAGAATCCGTTTTTCGATGGAAAACTGTACAACTACGTATACTTACATTTTTTTCGTATGTCCTCCCGGCATTTACGATCTTATCCTTTCTATTTTTACCGCATACTTGTCACTCCATTGTGCGCAATTGCATGGTGGCCTCTCAGAAGTATCGACACACAGCCGCCTGGTTCGAATGGCTGCTGCTGCACGAGGACAAAGGAGTACTGGAAAAAATGTCGATGTATCAGGTGGTTGCATTGAAACCCGCCGTATGTCTGAAGGTGTCTCTAGGTTTTGAATACTTTAGTACGGATAGACGTCGCTCAGGTCATTTCGGAGGGTGGTTGTGGGCCACTGACTTCCAGCTAGAAGACGCCATGTTTAGTTGAGACACGTGCCTCAAGGTGCAAGTTAAAACCGGACACTGATAAGTTTTTTGTGGTACACTTCTGCCCTACTTCGATTTGAAAAACGTGCAGGTGAAACTCACCGAATGCTTACACAGACTTCGCTCTATCTGAGACTATGTGTGAAATTAGATTCGGTGATTCAGAAGTGGCGATTGTGATCCTGGCTACGGACAGGTCAGTGAACAAATTTTAAAATATCCAATTGCAATGTTTGCCGCATGAGAACTCTTCTCGAGAAATTTAAGAATCGGCTGAACAGCTTTAACTTGATACGTCACCAGTATCCCGATGTTTAAGTGATATGGGGAACAGACGGAAAAAAATAAAATGGCTGCTACACCTGCTGAGCGAGAACGCCATTGCGAATCAACTAAAGGCCGTAATGTCTTCGCCTGCGCGGCACATGCAAGAGACATTATTGTGGCGTATTGTCGATGAGGATGAAAATTCAATTCATTTCGACAAGCCTAAGCGCCGGAAATGATGGGTTCATTCTGGCCAACCTTGAAGGGAGAGATAGCCGATCATGATTTAAAAAAAAATCAATTTAAGGTTGATCTGATCGGAGTTTGCTTTAATTTAGTAAATTATGTTAAAGATTAATGTTCAAAGTTTAATTACAAATGAAGAGACGTTAAGAAACATCTGCACTTTTATTTTGACGGATCCTTGAAAAAACTATGGCCAACTACCTCGGGCGTACTCTAATGTATTCGATAAATTTTGCCAAAATAAAAAAGGAAGGCTTCAATGCAGCGACGTACCGGATGTCTATATTTTACTGAGTTATAGTATTATTAATCGATAAAACTGCCTCCGCCTCACTAGCCAGCAAGCCAGTGCGCGCAGCACCGGTCACCTATACAAGTATTGGTTAGGGTCGACTTTCGGAGGGGGTATCCCTCTCTGGAATCTTCAAAAAATTGTTTCTTTTTTCATATTGTTATAGTGTGAACTTTCAAGAATACTTTAAGATCAACCGGACCCTGAAATTCGAAAAAATGACGAAGTTACACCTATTTTAGTGGAACAGTGTTCGTCGGTTTAACGATGACTCACATGTAACGAGAGCGGACATGATAGCCAAAAACACTCAAAAGGGGCCCAAACTGCCCGCAGGTTGCACAGATTGGGTGTGCAACACGATCTCGATGATGAGGAAGGATACTTATATGGTGCCAGAATCGCAAATTAGAAGTACGACGACAATATTTCACAAGATCGTGTAAAATATGTACCAAAACATTGAACGCGATTATCTCGAAACTATATATGTTGACAGATGGGATTCATATCTTGAGTGACTTTCACACTATTGACTTGAATTTGCCCAGTTAGCGTTCAAATAATAGTCATTTTCGGTTCGCGATCGAATTTTGTAATTGAATGAACCATTTGGTAATAACAATGACTTCAACATGCTGTTTTTCAAGAGAAAAATGAGGTTTTCTTTGAAGAAACTGTCATTTTTTTTATTTCGAAAAGTGGATCGTGAACCCATAGCCAGTGGGAGGGGATTTTTTTTTTTTTTCGTTTTAGATTACATTTGCAACGCCAACTGCAGCACCACGAACACTTTGAAAGATTTTATTCCGAAAAATTACATTGTAGCCACAAAGATATGTACAACATGCTGGGAATAAATTAATTTATTCCAACCAATGTGTTACTAGAAAAAATTCTTCAAATTGGGCTTCCAGAGAGGTAAACTTCGTTAAAATGGGGGATCACCACCGATGCAAAATTCCGATTTTGCGCGTCCCCTACTGTCGCTTTACAACGATATACATATTCGCGAAAAAACATCGTTCCTATTCATGGGACAAAAATCACTTTAAATTGCTCGCCCGACACAAAGCTTAGCGATATTTTGCTCGCTCACGATGTAAATTAGCTGGCGCATAAAATATTTGAGTTTGCCCCTACGTTATTTACATAGTAGCCATCGCCCATGAGATGACGAGGCGGCCTTGGCTCGCCACCGTGACCAAAGGATTGCAAAGCTTATCAGACATTATCGATCAGTGAAGTGACTCTCTCCATGAACAAAGTGCATATTAAATTCCTATCGGGTTTGAGAACGCTTTGTTTCTGTATCAACTTTTCATTCTGATTCTTCTTTGTTCTTTTTGCCAAAAAATTGTTTATTAACGATAAACAGACCTTACATGCATATTCCGATTTTGACAACTCTTTCGCGGGTCAAACAAGCAGAGGTGCATATGCCGAAGATGACGTATAGCGAAATGTAGCTATTACTTATGCGAGGCGGAATCCGCTCTAGCGATGCTCGCAAGTCCGCAGCCTAGTGCGTCAAGTGAAAAATGTTGGGAAATCTTTCTTGTCAATCTGTAACTCGTGCTTCGTCTCGTTTCGCTTCACGCCGCTAAAAATTGATGCTCGGAATAATTTTGTCACGCTTTCACGAAGATTCCTTTAAGGGGTTACCCTCACTTGCGATTTTGAAAAAATCGATTTTTTTATTGCTTTTTTTTGAAGTATAAGTATCCGGGCCCATACTTCTGTATGGGCCCGGAATAGTTGACTCTATGTAAGTTTACAAAAAAAATATTTTCTTCCTGTAAACTGAAATTGAAACTTTAAACGCGTTTTTCTCAAAGTGGCATTTCTGAAGTCGGTGACCAAGATTACTCGAACACTAATGAACCGATCTTCTTGAAATTGCGCAGGCTTATTTAATACATAAAAATGTAGTCTTTAATCGTTCGATTTTTTTTTCGAAAAAAATGGCCGTTTTATAGCCAAAAAACGGCCGTTTTTTTCGTTAAAATCGAACCATTAACTTTGACTGTCCGCCATTTTGTGAAAAGTGAATATTTTTTAAAATCTTTCGATTAAAGACTAGTTTATACTTATATTTGACTAAATCCATCCGCATTTTTTTCAGATGATCCACTTCGCCGCAATGTTGGTCACCGCAAACCGTGTATATAAAAACATTATTTCATTGACGGCCATTTGCCACTAATCAATGTAATATTTTTCAATAAAAAAATTACTGAAAGTTCTTCAAGATGTGTTCTTTAAGATGGTATATTGATCGATTAAAATTTTTTTGTAGTTTTCTTTAAAAAAATTCATGAAAAAGGCCTTTTTTGCGCTACAAGTGGGGGTAACGCCTTAACATGTGCTGCCGCCTTCTATATATATACATATATAGCTCCGTATATGTACTTTCAACAATAAAAAAACAGGGCTTGATTGATTGAGCGCTTGTGGCAATCACTCTTTGACAGAGAAAGGGGGCAGAACAGGAACCGTATTTGAACACTAAGTTTGGTTTTGAATACAAATTTAATTTGCTTAATTAAATAAAAAAAGAAAACAAAGATGCTTCAGTGGAGAGAATCTTTGAGTACTAAAGTTTTCTAATCCTAAATGTAGATATAAATGCGTTGGGTGGGTCCGTGTTTGATTACAAATTAAGGATGGGCAGAGGCTTGAAAACTTTTAAGAAGGAACTATTTTCTATCGTCTCTAGTGAAACGTATACTGACTTCAATTCTGACATGTCTTAAGAGCAAAATGGTGAGCTATTCACCGTTCTGCTACACCATGAAATATTCAACTGGTGAAATATTCACCAGTCAATCACCTAAAAAAGAGAAAAAAAGTTTGGCAATTTCTTGAAACCTAAATTTGGGTAACTCATGATTCACCGCAGTATTGAAGGACATATCAATTTTTTGGGCATAAATTATATAACTAGGTATATTGATAAGACTGAAAAAGCGCATAATATATAACACTCCTTAGTTTCGTTCTTAACATTCATCTTCATAGTGACACTTCTTTATACTATTTCATAATTCTTTGCCTGGGATCGTCCTAAAATTAAAGAACCACATTCGTAATTGATTATGTAAATTAAAAAGCCTCATCGTCGTCTATTTGTAATTTCAGACGCTTCGCTGCGGGCAGGAGATTTTTACGCAAAGCTGCGACGCGAATGGAGCAATCTCGATTTTCGAATGGCACGTGGAAAATATTTACGTTCAAGAAACCTTAATAACTGGTGTTGAGTACAGATAGGCAGTAAAGTGCACAGTATAAGGAAGCGTTGCAGAAGATCGCGGCGCAAGTTATATACGCGTAAATATTCTAAGGTATGTGTATACAGCGTGCGATAGCCCAAGAGCGCAAAACCGACGCCGCTATATATTTTATGTATAAATCTAAGCGTTCGTATTTGACCTGATAGCCTGCTTTTGGTATCGTAATATTGGGAATAAGAACGACGTGTGTGTGAAAGAGAGCAAAATAGAAAAGAGAAGGAGACCCAGAAAGTGGTAAAGGGAAAAGAGCTATTTCTTGGCGTGTTCGATATAAAACCCCGACAAATTTTTCAAATCTCTTTCGCCTATGATACGTGTATAAATATGTACATACAAAAATATATAAATATTTATATATTTTTAAATTATTAAAAAAATATATATGTAAATCCACATACACACATACACACACACACGGGCGCGCGCGTAATATGTGTTCTTTCTCGTGTGTGTGTGGATTTCCAAGGGTGATCCAGAAAAAGTGTAACAGGGGGAAATGCCGGGTTCGGCAGGTTACTCCGAAGATTTCTACCCGGTCGTTTTCTTCTTGTCGCCCCCGTCATCAAATGGGAAGCATTAGAAAATAGGCGTACGATCTTCGAAAGGAACGCTCGAATCCACTATATTGGACGATCGAAAAGGGCAGAAAAGTAGACGAAGGGCCACGTGCTGTAGCCGACGTCAAGAAGGTTCTGCGCAACAGCAGCGTTTGCCAAATGCCAGCGCGCATGATCTGACGTTTAGCGAATCATTCGCTACGTTGCCTGTCAACCTATTCGGTCCGAGCATGGAGCCTAGATACCAGGAGGTTCAGCGAGGCTTTTCGACTCGTCCCCAAAACGGGAACAAGAAATGATGGCGCTGGGGTGCTCCGGCACCTATATGTATATAGATATACGCTAAACATGGGTGCGATCTAAGACAGATCACAGATGATGTACCTAACCCTCATTAGTGTCAAGGGATAACACCACTCTAGGATTTTGGAAAGACGTTTTCTTTCCTAAAAATACTTTGGTGTCATAAAAACAATATGCAATTGGTCCTGTAGCAATTTTTTTTATTTAAAGGTTCAATTACCGATTTGGCCGCAGCGCCTTGGAACGTGCGCTGAGTTGCTCGTACAACTTTAAACGCGTTTTTCTCGAAACCACTTTATTCGATCTCGGAAGACGGATTACTCGACCACCTTTGCCTGCATCGATTTGAAATTTTGATAGCAGCTTCACAATTATATTCTTTATGGGAGTACGTACACGTTTTTTGATTAAATGTATACTTCTTTTTATAAACAATTTACTGCTTTTTTGGCAAAAATCGATTTATTTCCTTCAAAGTGCGCTATTTTTGCAAAATTTGAAAGCAAATTTCTAGGTAGTCTCATAACTAATAATATATAAATTATCATTTTTTTGGTTTTTGTTTCAGGTCTTATATTTTACGAGAAAACCGTTCTCCCGTGAAGCTATATGTAAAAAAAAAACAGGTTTTTCTAGATGGGCTGTATCGCCGCCATTCTGAGTTTGAGTTTGAGATCTTTTCTCGCTTTTGCGTTTTTTTTCCCGAACCGTCATGAGGAAATTATGAATCGGCGGATATTTCGACGTTTGATGTCATGATCGGTCTGTCGTGAGGTTAGAAACTGATCCGATCACTTTCACCTCGTTGACCAATATATTACTATATATGTAGGTGCCGCTGCACCCCAGCGCCATCACTTCGGGACATTTTCGGGGACGCTTTTTTCAGCGCCTTTGCATTGCCGCTGAACCTCCTGGTATCTAGGCTCCATGGGTCCGAGAATCGTGACACACGATTTGACGTTTCACCTATCGACTGCTATTGCTCGGCGTATTGCGTGCCAAAGTGTGAAGCGCGCCGCAATTAATGACATTTGACGATTTTTGCCGCGATTATCCATTGAGAGCGCCCGTTCTTTTTGCTTCCTTTAGAAATAAAAATTAACAAAACGAAAGAATTGTTAATGGTTATAAAATTTCGATTTACAAAGCGATTTTTCTTGCGCACTGAAAAAAAATCAATACGTGAATTTTTATTAACAAACTCTCGATAACTTGACCCTACACTTTCGAGAATTGGATGTTTTCGGGATTCCATTTCTCATTCGACCACTCCGTTTAGTATCATAGCTGGATTGATCTCCAAAAATAATTTTTTCTGTACGAATATCATCTCAAAGTGTGTTCGAGCTGGGTTAGGAAGCATGAGGAGAAGTTTTGTATTTCCTCATTAGGAGAGACGAAATCAATCGGTTCCGGCAGACAAAAATCGATACGACGTTTTTTGAGGATTAAAGAAATATGAGAAGATTTTCTGCACCGCCTGAGATACGGTTTTTCACGTCCCGATACGGGTTGATTCCGGAAATCCCAAAGCGTTGCGACTCCGTATGCGGATCCGCTTAGGGGTAACACCACTCCAGCGGCAGAAAATAAGGCGTAACATTGACAATCTATTTTGGCAGTATGAAAAAAGGAATAGGATTTCTTATGAGAGGGTTTATTTACCACATATTAAAGTATTAAAAAAATTTTGTAATTTTCATACAAAATGGCGACGACAAAGCCCATCTTGAAAAACTTGTTTTTCAAACTGGGAGGCCGGAATACTCGAACACCTTTGCATGAATCGATTTGAATTTTGATTGTAGCTTCACAATTACATTCTCTATGGGAGTACGTAGCCGTTTTTTCAAATTAAATGTAAACGTTTTTTTAATAAACTATTTACCGCTTATCTTTTGGACACAAAGTCGACTTATTTCTTTCAATGTGCGCCATTTTTTCAAAATTTGATAAAAAAAACACCCTACGTCGTCACATAGAGAATGTAATTGTGAAGCTACTATCAAAATTTCAAATTGATCCATGCAAAGGTGTTCCAGTACTCCGTCCTCCCCGTTTGAAAAACACGTTTTTCAAGATGGGCTCTGTCACCGCCATATTGTATGAAAATTATAAGAAGATTTTTCATCCTTAAGTATGTGTTAAATAAACCCTCTCAAAAGAAATCCTATCCTTTTGTCAAACTCCCAAAATAACCCGTGCGGAAATTGAGTTGGGGCTGTGATCCGGCCCCAATAATATTCCCCTAACTTTATTCGGGCCCTAATCTGGAAGCCACATGAGGGCCGTTAGCGGCCGGTCACACTTTGTCAACAAGAGCCATTAAAGGCGCAACGAACGGGGCCTTATAAGTTGCCTCAATGGCGCCTCATCAAAACCATTTTAGCGCCCTGAAAATGCCTCAACGGCGCCTCATCATAACCATTCCAGCGCCATAAAATATCGGTATCAGTGGATATACGTGTATGTTAAATGCGTCAGGGTATATCTGTATTTGTTTTTATGTAATTGTTCATGTGCATAGGTGTGGGCGTGAGTACATGTGTATGTATATGTGCGCGCGTAGAAATGTGATTGCGTATTTGCATGTGAGCCTTTATGACAAACTGTCATGACAAAATTAATACAAAAAATAATCCATTCTGAGGAATGGATGTGTAGTAGAAATAAAAAAATATATGGGTCTACTGAATCACTAGAATCTATTTCCATTGAGGGAAAGATCTGGAAAACAAAGACCAATTTTTTTACTTATCCTACACAGTCAGATAAAGTTTATGAATGGGAAATATCAGCGAAGTCTTCAGAAGAAATAATTTTCCCTATGATGAGTATTGAGCGGAAATTAGTTGCTATAAAAATGTCGAGAAAATCGGTTGGGATTGTTCACACTTATGCGCTAGCATTACTCCATGTATGAGTGAAACCATGAGTAATTGTTTGTATCTATTTAAAAGGTTTCTTTAATTTGATAAATAAATACTGTCTGATGTTTGTCTGCATATTTGTGTTCATCGTTGATTTTTTATTTGCTAATTGCCCTTAGCTAATTGCCCTTAGCGTAAAAAAAGCGTAAATGCCCTTACGCTTTTTTCCCAATTTGCGTTCGATAATATTATTCGATCGATGGATATAATCGATTTGAATAATTGAAATACCATCAACCATGTAGCCTAAGCTATTTATACTGGTTTATCGCTATAATAGTCAGCGTGAAATTTTTAAACAATTTCATCAAAAAATCCGCCTCCCACCCCCCTCGACGCGCGATGGTCCTTCTTTGATGGTGTGCACGATTACAGCCTTCACGTTCATCCTGCAACAAAAACCCAAAAAGCATTTTACTTTAGACACATATAGCTATCGTTCGATGAAGGGAAAAAAAAATTGACGATTTGGTGACGTTTTGAACTTGAAGTATCGATTTTTCGAAAAAAATTGATCGATTTTTTGTTATAAATAAAAAACTATTAAACGTATTGCTTTTTTGCTTCATCAAACGATAAAAGGATGTCAGCTGAGTATTCTGTCCAAATTTGAAGGCAATCGGTTGAATAGTTTTTGAGAAATCGTGCACACCATCAAAAAAGGACCATCGCGCGTCGAGGGGGGTGGGAGGCGGATTTTTTGATGAAATTGTTTAAAAATTTTTTTGTATGTAGTAAACAGATCAATAAAACTATATGCCAAGTTTCACAAGTTTTCCGTTGTATACTTTCTTCACAAAAAAATTCCCAAAAAGCGGTAAATTTTGCGAAAAAAAAGACAATCCCCTCTTAAACCAAAACTCAATGAGGTGATGGACTTTATCGACCTGAACCATATAGACATTATGCTAGTCAATGAGACGAAACTCACAAACAAAATGAAGTGCAAAATTCCCGGCTTCAAAAGCTTCAGAAAAGACCGTCCAAACAATAGACCGGCTGAGGTAGTGGCCATCTTCGGCAAAAACGACCTAATTTGTTTAGAACTAGACTTTCAAACCACCTCGGTAGAGTCAATAGAGATACAACTTAAAAATAACTTAATTATAGCGTCGGTATACCCGGCACCAAAAACTAATATCGATCCCATAGATCTCGGCAAAATCAATTATGCAGCAAACTCTGTCCTAATGATAGGTGATTTTAATACCAAACACACTAGCTGGAACTGCGCTAACGATAATGCAAACGGGAAACTAATATTCAAGTATGCTACAAACAAAGGACTTTCAATAATTGCACCGGACAGTTACCCACTATACCCAGATACAGACATGCGAACAAGCATAGTAGAATTTGCCGTAATAAAACATATAAACAACATAGAAATAGAAACAATAAACGACCTAGACTCAGACCATCACCCAATCATCTTTACGCTCACCGACTCTCGAATAGACCAACAATATAAAAGAATGGCAAAAATGTAGAAACTTTATTAATGTAAACCTAGAAGCCAATTCTGAAGTACATAATGAAATAGCAATAGAAGAAAGCACTACAAACTTAACAATGGTAATAAACAATGCAATAAATCATACAATCCCCAAGATTAAAGCAAATACGAAAACAATAGTACTCTCAGACAATATTAGAGCACATATCCGCCTTAGAAACAGAGTAAGGAGAATGTATCAAAACACAGGAGATTTAGCATATGAAATATTGAAAAACAAGCTCTCAAGGCAAGTAAAAAAACTAATTAGGAAACATAGTAACAAGAAATGGAACGAAAAACTTAACAGCTTACAAATTAGAGATAATTCGATTTGGAAAATGGCTAAGGCCTTCACCAAACCGGGAATCAGCTCACTTCCAACCCTGCAAGGCCCACAGGGACTCGCGATTGGCAATAAAGTAAAAGCAAATGTACTAGCGAACAACTTCGAGAAAGTCCATCACCGTATCTTCTAATCTCTTCAAATAATTAAGTGCAATATTTCCATTCTCGTCCATCATTTCAGCAAAGTAGGATACTGCTTGAGATAGCTGGTGTGAACCAGTAAAGAGTGTCATCAATTCCTTTTCGGTCAGCTCCGGGAAATCAATCAAATCAGCTGATGTTAATTGTTGAAATTGCTCTTTTCAACGATTCCAATGCTCTAACTCTGCCTCTTCTGCAAGTGAACTATCAGTATTACGCTTGGACTTCATCTGCTCAATGATCTCATCCCTAATGCCAACATCGGAGCTCAATCTCTTTCCAAAGATATTATTGAGATAGCAAGCAATCCTGAAGAGTGATCGAACATTTGGGAGGAGTTTATTATCCAAAGAGTGATGAAGTAGCTTATATTTCTGGCCAAGGATGCCATGAACTGCTTCGACCACCCAACGAACTTTTGTAACCCATCGAGAGTTGTTTGACTCTTCAGTTGTGAGCTGAGCACGTTGTCCTTTTAATGGTGGCATGAATACTATATACTTTCGCTTTTCCAATTGATGCACCACTTCTCTGAATCCTCGATCAACTACACAAATGTCACCTGGTTTCATTATGCGTTGGAGTCCATTCGGATTGTCTAGCAGTATTTTCATTATTTCAGCATCGTTTTGAGTGGCGTAAAAAGGCCCCTCCATCTCAACAACGTACCCATTCCTCGTGCAAATAGTGAAAGGTTTAGATAATGGTACCTTCTTCTGGCCAGAATAAGATTTCCGTTGATAGTTGTTGTTCATACTCTTCTGATGCCGAATGTAAGTTCCATCGAATATCAGCACTAATTGGTCCTCGAGCTCATACAGGCTTTCAACTGTGTCCGAAGTCTGATGTTCTACAAGATCCTCCCTTGATTTGCTAAAATATCCGAAACCCTCTGATAAAATATCTTTCTCAAAAGAGTTGTGCACAATAATCTGAAACTTGCTGTTCACGATCAAGGCCAAGTACAGATGTAATAATACTGTTCGAATTCCCCCTCGAATTCGAGTCCTCATTTTGAAGAGGAATTCTACCAATGCTTGAAAATTGTTACGGGTTTTGGAAATCCTCATTGATTTCATTTTCCCACACAGCTCATTCAGATTTCCGTAATTCAAACCAGGCAATGCTTTCAGACATTGATCAGATAGAGTAGCATCCCCAATCTGTTGCTTTCGATAAATTTGCCATTCGACAAATCATTAAGGAAAAACGTCAAGTCTGATACTTCAATCATACTGTTACCAGCATGTATTTGCAGCGCTGCTAGATCATCAGCATAGAATTTGTCTTTTATCAGATGAGTTGAGCAACAACGATTTCCCTTGGGAATGGAGATCTTTTTTCTTGGAATGCTTGCAATCGAGCTTGAGATGGGACAATGAAGATTGGTGATGACGAGCAACAAAGAAAGCAGTATTTGTGAGTTGACACTACCCGTGGAAACGGCATTTCTATCAATTCGACATTGATAGGCTCCTGTGCAACAAATGATAGGTCGTCAGTAGACGATTGTGAAGGAGTGATTGTGGAACTTTGTGAAGATATCACTGTAGCCGATTGTTGTGAAAAATCCCCTTGAGATGAGTGTAAAGAAAGTGAAGATGTCTGCGTTGGTAACTCATAGAGGCCATCATCAACTTGTGGCATAGAACTTTGGCGAGCTCCACCAAACTCTGTTGATTGTTGTGATCCTGATAATCTTGAACCAGCTGTCGTTGATGCTTTAGTGCTATTTTCATTCACTTGTCCACTTCTGCTATATGGAATCAACCTGCAATTATTGCAGAGATATCACCGAGTGTTTTAGGACAATGCCTATTCGTGCAGAGTATTCGAAACATTCAGTATTATTCTTCATTCTCTTTTGCTGTCCTTTCAATGCTCTAAGCACACGAAAACAATATGCACATCTCGTGGGATCTGTTGTCAAATCTGAGCTAGCTTGCGGCGTTGCCATGGTATGTCCCTGATATTGGTGTATCACCGATGAGTTATTCTAAAACCGACAACTTGAAATTAATATGTTTTTACTGTGAAACCTGGCTTGGTGATGAAAAGAACATTGATAAAATTGTGACCAGCAGCTCTATTGATTTTATTTAATTCTTTGTCTCCAGTATCGTATAAAATGGATGGAAATTCGTCCAGTCGATTACGGCGTGTGCCAATTTAGTTGGATGGGATGTTCACAACGGTGACGAAAGAGAAATAAACAAATACGTAGGAAACTAGGCTTGGAGTCTGTAGTATCTAGATCGATTGCGTAGTTCAATCTAGTTCGATGCATCCGCACTAGTGGCGCTTCTTGAACTGTGCGGTTTTACCGACTGCTGAGATGAGTATGTTTACGCGGACTTTTGGTCAAGCTAATATATCCAAAATCTTTTGACTTTTGGTCAAGATAAAAATATCAAAAATCAGCGTATAAAATTCTATTGCTTACATCTGTATGTTGTGTCTCACAACTACTCCAGCCATGATCACCCATTAATTAAAGATTGCAATGCCACATACATCGGCCAAACCAAAAGATACCTCGAAACCAGAATAAAATAACACAAAAACAGCCTAAAATATACTACCACAATACACACCGCTTTAGCACAACATGCAATAGAACAAAAACACGACTTTCAATTTGACAATGTAAAGATTCTAAACAATGAAAATTGGCTTAAAAAAAGACTAATCCTAGAAATGATCCAAATTAAGGCACACTCCAACGCTATAAATTTTAGAACTGACATACAAAAACTAAGCTCAATCTATAACTCTATAATATAACTATTAAACATTTTACAATACTTTACCTCACATAACAATTTTTAAATGATCGACACTACAAATAAATTAATATATTGACATTATAAGCTAATTTTAAGGACATTATAAATTAATTTGAAATACCCCTAACTTGACGCACTTATTTTATTTTCCTTGACACGTCACTGCCTAAAGGATCTTTCTCCCCCGATTCGCAGTACAGAGACTCTAATAAGCTTCAGGAAATTAATACACCACTCAGTTCCTCTCGAACTTTCTGTGACCACACAACTCAACATGAAACGGAAAAATGTACATTTCGAGTTTTTGCTTATTTTGGAAGGGAAAACAAATTCTTAAGAACTTAACTCAATAGGTAATCATTATAGTCTTTCGATTTTTTACTAAAATTTCCTTCAAATCAATCACTTACATTAAATTTTCACTAATAAAACACAAAAAATTTTTATAATTATTTATCCATTACAGATAAGAAAAATCGCTGAAAAACGATAAAATCTCTATCTATTGATTATTTTCCAACGAAACATTATTTATTTCCATAAATATTGTTTTTTCGAAATAACCTTTCGAATATACGCAAAAATCCTGAAATATCAACAACATCGAGGTTAGCTATTTCTCATATTTCATCTCTTTATAATTCCATAATATAATAACCCTCTTTCTCACACATCACACATTTCAAACACCGATACATAAAAATAATTAACGCAATATAAGAAATTATTCATATCATATTAATATAGCAATAACCAAAACAGAATTAACATAATTGTTATAAAAAATGACACAACACTTATATAACTGAATGATAACATAAAACGCTCATGTATATAACTCTTTCAAACGTGATTGGTAAAATTTGTGTATCATAATTTATACAGAAAAATATAATTTCTGAAGAGGACCCGAACGAGAGGGCCGAAACGTAAAGAAAAAAAAATATCTTTTATTTCCATCGCTGACCTTGGAAAATCCCCTATTGGCCGGACCGAAGCCCAATCTCCAACGCAACTTGTCATCTACACGGCCGCACACATCCTTGATTCATTTCCCATTAATTAAACCCAAAGAATGATTCATGTATGGATTTCCAATGAAAAATAAGAAATTTTGTCGTTTTTTTTTTTTTCAATATGTTGCAGGTTGATTTTTGAGATCTTTTTTTCTGAAGCGTAGGGAAAGAAGGGTAAAATCACGTCAATTTTTATCATAATAGTAGAAAAATCAATTCGCTACAAAATAATATTTTTAAAAGAAGATTTGATGATTAAAAATAGAGTTTAACCTTTTAAAAAACGGAAAAAAATTCCCATTAACATTGACATGGTTCTGCTTTTTCAGAATTTTTTCAGATTTTTCGGTAGCGTCTTGGTATTCAAAAACTGTAAAAATCGAAAGAAAAACACGTTTTTCCAGCAGGAAAAACGTGTTTTTGTCGGCATCGATATAGAAAGCTATAATTTTGCACAAAATTGTTTTTTTAAGGTTAGGAACTTTGGAAAAAATCGGCGCTACAAAATTCGGTGGGGGCAGATTCACCATTCTTATCCGGCTAGACCCTTTACCGACATGCGACGATCGGATAAAAAGCGAATATAAAAAGTGATATCTGCAATGAATTAAACGACGTGGTATAGGACTTCTTTGATATATTTTCTTTTATTTGAAAATAAGTATATTCTGCCTATTGCATGTTACATCCAGATCACACATATACACTCGGACGATTACGCTGCGACACTTTTCTATTTTGAAAATTGTATGTACAGTAGAACCTCGATTATCCGAACCCTCGATTATGAAAACGTTGGCGCGAAATATAGGGGAGGACGGGGATCACAGTGCCGGGGGTGAGTTTGTTCCAAAGAGAATATTACTCAATACTATGGCGTTCGCGACACCCTTCACACTTATCGCTATCACTTTTTTTTTCTCATTGATATTCCTGTAGGAACAACTTACCACCGACACTTTGAACCCCGTCTTCTCTATTAAGGGGTTACCCCCACTTGCGATTTTGAAAAAATCGATTTTTTTTATTGCATTTTTTTGAAGTATAAGTATCTGAGTATAGGAATAGATGACTCTATGTAAGTTTACAAAAAAAATATTTTCTTCGTGTAAACTGAAATTGAAACTTTAAACGCGTTTTTCTCAAAATGGCATTTTTGAAGTCGGTGACCAAGATTACTCGAACACTAATGAACCGATCTTCTTGAAATTTTGCAGGCTTATTTAATACATAAAAATGTAGTCTTTAATCGTTCGATTTTTTTTTCGAAAAAAATGGCCGTTTTATAGCCAAAAAACAGCCGTTTTTTTTTTCGTTTAAATCGAACCATTAACTTTGACTGTCCGCCATTTTGTGAAAAATGAATATTTTTTAAAATTCTTCGATTAAAGACTAGTTTATACTTATATTTGACTAAATCCATCCGCATTTTTTTTCAGGTGATCCACTTCGCCGCAATGTTGGTCACCGCAAACCGTGTACATAAAAATAATATTTCATTGACGGCCATTTGCCACTAAACAATGTAATATTTTTCAATAAAAAAATTACTGAAAGTTCTTCAAGATGTGTTCTTTAAGATGGTATATTGATCGATTAAAAAAGTTTTGTAGTTTTCTTTAAAAAAATTCATGAAAAAGGCCTTTTTTGCGCTACAAGTGGGGGTAACGCCTTAAGCAGTAATACTCGTATCAAACATGCATCTCTGATTTATGATAAAAAAGAACATAAAATTTCTGTTTTTGACAAACAATCAACAAAATCCTAAGAAGTAATTTAAAAAAAACGTTCATTCTTATTCTTTTAAGTTTATAGAAGAAAGGGCTTAAAGAAGCTTAATAGAGCTTATAGAAAGGGTATAATTAAACGTAAATGAACGAATGGTAAAGAATTTGCAGAACGCCCTTCAAGGCGATGATTCTGGAAGTGATAACGCCTGGAATGGTATTTTGCTGCGATTCCTATTCCAATTCACAACCAAGAAAACAATGGATTGAATGCGTCTTGTACAAAAATTGGGTCCATTCAAGATGCTTGAATTCGGACGCTGTTCATACGTTTTTTCTACGTTTTCAATACGTTTCATTACGCTTGTTAGAATTGCAATTCTGACAACGAAGCTTTTAAATAGTAATAATTATTGCCAAAGTTCATTCTATGAGACTAAATAAAGACTTATATTACCATTGTAAAATGATAGTTAGTTGATTGATCTCAATGTTATAACTAATACAAAATATTGAAGTCTATGAAAGTCCATTAACGTTTAAAAATATTTTATGAGTACAAAGACTGTTAATTAAGTTAAATTTCATAATAAATAAGAATGAAAGTTTTAGAAAGATTTTTTCGATAAAAAAAATACTTTCTAGGATTTTGTCGATTAATTGTGAAAAACAGAAATATTATGTTCTTTTTTTAAATAAATGAGACATAGATATTTGATACTAGTATTACTGTTAAAAAGGGAGAACGGGATCCAAAGTGTCGGGGATAAGTTGTTCCGACAGGAATATGACTGACATGAGAAAAAAAAAGTGATAGCAATAAGTGTGAAGCGCGTCGCGAATGTCATACCATTGAATGATATTCCCGTCGGAACAACTCACCCCTGGCACTTTGAACCCCGATCTCCCCTACGTTGTTGGGCGAAACACATTGTTACAGGAAATTATATAAAACAAAAGAAAAAAAACAACCGTTCAAGGTTTGAAAGCCGTTGTATATAGTCGTAATGAGAGGTTTATATATATATATATATATATACATATATATATATATATATATATATATATATATATATATATATGTTCTAGACTGTTTATCCATTTTTATTTGTGTTGTATATTATACTTTTAGAAAAAAAATAGCGTCTCAGTTATTAAATTCTTTTATGATCCGAACTGGTTTTGGTCGTAGTTGCTTCGGATAATTGAGGTTCTACTATTTTAATATATTAAAACGCATGCACGTACGCATGCACACACGCACGTACGCACGTATCTCAATATACCAAACGTGATTTAAAAAATAATAATTCTCAGTCAGTAGGCGACAAAAGGGCAAGACTCGCAAGAAATTTGGAACATGAAACTTAGCGACTGCCTCGCCTCAGCGGGCGATCTAGGACATAGGCCGCGGAAAGTGCCGCTCATTCTGAGGCTGAGCAAGAGGAACGATTATCGTCTGAGCGAACGAGATTAACGCTCTATATATGTCTAGCGCGTAAAGAGAGGAGGGCAATAGGTAAGTACAATATGTACAATTATGATATGTACAATTTACTTTCTTAAAATAAATAAAAAGAATAAACAAACAAGTTATGTACTTTTCTTATCTACTCGATACCGTACAATCTCGTTGTTAACTCCCTTCGGTTTAGACCTCGCAGATATTGCCTCCTTTATCTAATCCTCGATTCTGGGTTTATTTCGTTATCCAGATTTTGACTATTGTGTATTCGATATCGAATGATATCGTTGTCCAATCTCACTTAGTTTTCTTCATTTCAGATATCATCTGCCATATTCGTTTCTAATCCGATAATCTCTTTGGGATGAATTCTGTTATTTCGATTTTAATGTGAACATATTCAATTCTCGATCTGACAGTTGCTTGTAATATTACTATTTTCAATTATTGTGATTGGCAGTTGCTATTTACGCCCATCACTTAACCCTTTGAAGCATACATTTTTCTTTACGTGCACGTTTTTTTGCACTTTCACTATTGATGACACCCGCTACGTGAAAAAAAAACAATTTAATGTGTATGTTTTAGTAGTTGTTGTAGTCTTAGGAACCTTGAAACGCATTTACAACCGCTATATTTAATTAAAAAACTCTTTTGAATGGTCAAAATCTGAATTGAATTAGGTGTATCACCAGTGTTACACTATGCCGCAAAGCGTTAAGGCGTTACCCCCACTTGTAGCGCAAAAAAGGCCTTTTTCATGAATTTTTTTAAAGAAAACTACAAAACTTTTTTAATCGATAAATATACCATCTTAAAGAACACGTCTTGAAGAACTTTCAGTAATTTTTTTATTGAAAAATATTACATTGTTTAGTGGCAAATGGCCGTCAATGAAATAATGTTTTTATATACACGGTTTGCGGTGACCAACATTGCGGCGAAGTGGATCATCTGAAAAAAAAATGCGGATGGATTTAGTCAAATATAAGTATAAACTAGTCTTTAATCGAAGGATTTTAAAAAATATTCATTTTTCACAAAATGGCGGACAGTCAACGTTAATGGTTCGATTTTAACGAAAAAAACGGCCGTTTTTTGGCTATAAAACGGCCATTTTTTTTCGAAAAAAAAAATCGAATGATTAAAGACTACATTTTTATGTATTAAATAAGCCTGCAAAATTTCAAGAAGATCGGTTCATTAGTGTTCGAGTAATCTTGGTCGCCGACTTCAGAAACGCCATTTTGAGAAAAACGCGTTTAAAGTTTCAATTTCAGTTTACACGAAGAAAATATTTTTTTTTGTAAACTTACATAGTCATCTATTCCGGGCCCATACAGAAGTATGGGCCCGGATACTTATACTTCAAAAAAATGCAATAAAAAAATCGATTTTTTCAAAATAGCAAGTGGGGGTAACCCCTTAAGCAACCGCTGCGATCGAATACCGACTTATATTCTTTTTTTATATTATGTATACGATACTTTTCGACTTAATTATTCAATTGCAACAGAATTCACCACTGGCACAGTACACGAATATAAAAAGCGAGATCAGCCGCTTTTTGTTACAAAGGGGAAAAAAGCGATCAATGTTATGCTAATGTAATTCTTATTAACAAACAAAGCAGGCCTCAATATTTGTAGTTTTTTGTTAATTTTATTTAAATACTTTATTTCTTTGTTTCTTCATTTGTTTAATGTTTGTTTGTTGAAAGCAATGATCAGTAAAAGAAATTTCTCAAAATAGGAAAATTACCTACAATGTTACACTGTTCGTAAATGTTGGTAGATTGATTTATATGTTTGTTTTTTTCCTTCGATTTAGGTTTGATCACTGCGATTTGTTTGATTATCGTTCATATTTTGTTTATTCGTGTAGTTGATTGTCCATTGTAATTGTAATGAACTATATGGCGTAATGGGCAGTAGCCCATGTCCTATTTCAGACTCCAAGCTATGTTTCTGTGCAAGATTAATTGGAAACCATTCAGTAGTACTCGAGTTTGTGTATAACGAATAATTTTTCATCAAAATACGTTTTTCTACTTTGTTTTACGATTTCTGTGATCGTTTTACAGAAATAATAAAATTACAGACATCTCCTACAGTTCTTTTTATGAGTATGGGTGTACATGTGTGTGTACATTATTATCTGTTATACATACAGTACATTATTTTCTGTTTCCGCATCGCTAGGTTCTACTTTCATGTGCATGATGAAAGGTTATCAACCGAAACCGGCAAGGTTATCGTCGTTACATCGCTGAATACCATCGATTTTGTTTATCGTTCGATCAACAAACAATTAAAAAAATAATGGGCTACATCTACCTAGGTGGGTCAAAAAATTGCATTTTCCACAAATATCTTTGTTTGATATTATCACCGTTTAGCTATATTCCCTGAAAAATTCAATGAAATATTCCTAAAATTGAATAAGTTACAGCTTCTAATGGTAGGCCGGGCGTCTAGTAGCACCACCATACTCCAAACTTTAACCGCGTTTTTCTCGAAACACTGTTTTCAAAGTCGGTGGACATGGTATCTCGAGAACCACTTGATGGATTGTTTCCGATTTTACAGGAGATACGATGAGAAATATTTAACGGTCGTTGACGATCTCGCGTTTTTAATAGCTACGTAAAAAGACGACTTTTTTCATAGATTTTATATGCTCGCGTTTCAATTCGGCGCCACGTTGTTAAAAAAATTATTTAAAAATATCAACGATCGTCAGCGACTCGTATTTATCGTTAACTTGAATAACCCGTTTGGTTTTAAGATTTCGGATAGATCGTTTAAGCTGGAGAGTGTCCGCCGTCAAAGGTCGCCAAAAAATTCCATCATCTGCAAATGTTTTTGTTGTTTTTCTGTACCTTTTGGTGGTTTTTTAAAGGCTCCAAATATATGTGCCTTTGTGTTTAAAAAATGTGTATCTTTTTCGCCAACCGATTTCCAGAAGAAAAATTCGTAATTTGACCAATTTTTTCGGGCCTCTAGGTAATGTAACCTCTCAATGAGAAATCAAGCCATAGAGGATGCCCTTGCAACAATAGATCCAAGGGAGTCAATCTGTTGTACGATAAAAAATAAGAGAGATGGCAGATGGCCGGAAGAGAACAACAATTTGACCAGTAATTAGCTAGATGAATAACGTATTGCTTGTAATAACATGAATGGCGTATTGATGGAGGAATCCCCCATGGAAATTTATGTATGTAAAATATATGCAGAAAATATATGATACATATATATATATATATATATATATATATATATATATATATATATATATATATATATATATATACACATACATATCGGTCGCATATATAGTGACGAGAAATAGAATAATACGTATATATTCAGTATATATGCACCAAATATATGATGCACATATGAGGCATATACAACGCATGTATTTTCGATATATTTTCAATCTATTTTTTTGTCAGAAAAATATATCAAAAATGTATACGTCATATATGACGCATACATTTTTGATACATATTCCTGACAAAAAATATATGCTGTGTATAAACACTATTACAATTAAACTAAATAAAACTTAAAACTTAAACTTAAAAAAACTTAACTTACAGTTAAAGTACGCTATAACATATAAACACTATATACAGATATGCATAGCATATCTGTATATATGTGGCATATATGTACCATTTATGCAGCATATATGTGGTATGTACGCAGTGTGTATGCAACATATATGCTAAATATATGTGGTATATATGCAAGGTAAATGCTACATATATCATTGATATATGATACATTGATATACAGTAATACCACGCATGTACATCTCATATATAAAAACGTTACGAAAATTAGAATTTGGCACATACATGCAACATATATTTTCAATATATGGCATACATTTCACATATATTACAATTATTAATAAAATAAATTTGCAGTAAATTTTTGCGTATATAAATTTCCATGGGGGATCGTTCAATCTATCGAATCGGCGAGGACAATATAATCGAGCATTCTTGCGGAAGCGCTCTCTGAAAATTGTCCTGGTACTCTGTATACTCTTAAAATGCAATGTTCCGTATAACAATGCATCCGAGGTTTTTTTTTTTGGTAATAATAAAGCTATTGAAAATTTACGGTTTCAAGATAAAGTAGTAAATTACGCCAAGCACTTACGGATAAGAACGGATCTTGCGCGCCTAATAAAGATCTTTTAACAGATTAAGCTTTAACTTTATCTCGGAAATGACTACGGTTATTGATCATTGGCTTTCCAATGTATCACAATACGTCCAGCACCGTATAAGGCTGAGCAATTTGATATCGCTTTTGCACTCCGTATTCACTAGTTGAACAAACTTGACGGCTGCACTTTGGAATAAATTCATTTCACGCACATACACACACGCATGTGTGTGTGTGTGTGTGTGTGTGTTTATGTTTATCTATGATGTATATCTAGTTCGTAGTGTATCATAAAGGAAAATATATTTCTTCCATTGATCCTTACTGCGATAGGGGAGAGTACATAGCGATTGAAAATGACCGATTTTCTTGGGCGATCGTGTGACTGTCCGCGCCTGTTCAGGGACATCTACATACATGTACATACACGCACGCATACGTGGTTTCCATCATGTTGGATTAGCATATGATATTTTATCAATGTACTTACCGCCCGTAGAATCGTTAATAATACACTCTCGGTAAGCTTTATCCTTTCGGCGGCCGGTACGCGGTGTATATTACTCGGTCGGTAGTACGGCCTTCGACCGACCAATGAGGCAAGCGTACACAAGGCGTGTACATATACAGGTCATTCTGCTCTGAGTACATCGAAAAAAAAATCCATTGATTTCCAACTATAATTCCACGCGGCGTGCTAAAGTGAATATCGAAGGACAGAAACAATGGACTTCAATTTGTTCGATTTTAAGTATTTTCGACTCTGATGAAATTCATTGTTGTAATAACTGTAATAGGTAATTTTCTGCTGAATAATATTCTATCAAAATAAAAGAAATACGATTTTAGGTCCTGCAATTTTTGTTGCATATATATATATATGTAAGCCATATAATTTCAATAAATGAAGCAAATATATCCATTGGCACTTAAGGCGTTACCCCCACTTGTAGCGCAAAAAAGGCCTTTTTCATGAATTTTTTTAAAGAAAACTACAAAACTTTTTTAATCGATCAATATACCATCTTAAAGAACACATCTCGAAGAACTTTCAATAATTTTTTTATTGAAAAATATTACATTGTTTAGTGGCAAATGGCCGTCAATGAAATAATGTTTTTATATACACGGTTTGCGGTGACCAACATTGCGGCGAAGTGGATCATCTGAAAAAAAAAATGCGGATGGATTTAGTCAAATATAAGTATAAACAAGTCTTTAATCGAAGGATTTTAAAAAATATTCATTTTTCACAAATTGGCGGACAGTCAAAGTTAATGGTTCGATTTTGACGAAAAAAAAAACGGCCGTTTTTTGGCTATAAAACGGCCATTTTTTTCGAAAAAAAATCGAACGATTTAAGACTACATTTTTATGTATTAAATAAGCCTGCAAAATTTCAAGAAGATCGGTTCATTAGTGTTCGAGTAATCTTGGTCACCGACTTCAGAAATGCCATTTTGAGAAAAACGCGGTTAAAGTTTCAATTTCAGTTTACACGAAGAAAATATTTTTTTTTTGTAAACTTACATAGAGTCATCTATTCCGGGCCCATACAGAAATAAGTAATGTAAGTTTACAAAATGTAAGTTTACAGAATGTAAGTTTACAAAATGTAAGTTTACAAAAAAAATATTTTCTTCGTGTAAACTGAAATTGAAACTTTATAATTGATACTTATACTTCAAAAAAATGCAATAAAAAAAATCGATTTTTTCAAAATCGCAAGTGGGGGTAACCCCTCAAGGTATTCTTATCGCGACACAGAATATTTAACAATTAACTAATTTTCGTCGATAATCAAGTGAAAACACATCCCAGTATACTGGTAAAATTTCAAACCAAGTAACCGAAATTTTTACGAAAAATGATGACTAAAAATTGTCTCATTTGAACGGCGCTTTATGGAGATGTCAGATGGCCACAATTCTATTTAATAATTTATGCACTGAATAACTCTAGATGCCTGATATAAACTGCTCACGGGTGTAAAAATCTGCAAATTCTGTTACGACAATAAAAACAGGGGGTTACCGAATGCTTAAAGAAAATATCAATGATAAAACTTGGAGAAATGTGGCTAGCAGAAGAATTTTCGTAGCCGTGACGTTTCTAAGAAAATGTAAAAGTATCTAAATCCATTGAATTTGTGCGAAATTAGTTATTCTAGGTTATTATTGGGTATAATAATCGATTGTAACTTATTGTTCATTAAGGTTGTTATGGGGTTAAGGCAACGTGTTACCACCGAGTTGGAATTTTTTCTGGACCTTTATGACCTCTATGCTGATCATCCTGTGCAGTTTGAATACGAACCACAGTACCGTTTTTTAGAAAAAAAATCGGCAACTCGACGTATTTCGTGGGCTAATTACATTACGCTTATGGAATACTGCCGATCATTTTTCAGTACATTATTAATATCTGCTAAGTGAATGTTACCACGGAGCTGAAATAATAGGCACGGTTCAACTAATTATCGGACTAACCCTTGGTACCGTGAAAATGAGGATTCACAGTACCATTATAAAATTATTAATGTTTTTAATAGCGAATTGGTGCGAAAATCAAGCACCCAAAATATTAGACTGTGCAATCATGGCAACGTCGTAGACGGCACAAGTGCTGCCTATCTTATCGGTAGTCGGTAATTGTGTCCGGGAACCTCAAACTGCTCGGTCAGGATAATTAACTAAGAATATAATTGGTACTTATTTTCCTAATTAGTAATAATTACTTAATATTAATTTGATAACTATGTTATAAACATAGTTATCAATTCTAGAAATTTCTAGGCAAAGATAAAATAACGCGGATTTTTTTCAGACATAATTTTTTTTTTTAGAACATCGGCAAGCTCTTAAAGTTTTTTATTTCTTCGAGATCTTGGACAGCTTTAGTACACACTTTTTCTTTCCAGCGGAATTTTGCCAATTCGTTTCGCATTAATTGAGAGAGAAAAAGTTAAAGAAAATAATTATACAAAGTAATGAAAACACTTAATGTAATCACCGAATATTGAAAATGGATATTTTTTACAAATAGATGTAGAACAAATAGTTCGAAAACTCACGTCTAAGGTAGTTCTGTAGTTTTGGTCAAATCTGAGGAATTGGCTGAATTCTAAGTATGGTGTAGATATGACCTGCATGGACTGATGCCCAAAAATTCAATTCGATTCACCGTTTAGTTCATGAGATAATTGCAATTGAATATGGGTATTTTTGTACGCGGTCCCTACACCTAACACGTAAACCGATATGAGTTTTCTCGTATTTCTCGATATAGGTTCTAAACGGATCTTAGGATTTCGAACTAAAAACACACGTGTACGCAGCATTATTGTGGGATTTTTTTTAATGACAAACTTTGACCGTTTAGTTTCGGAGATATCGACTTAGAAAAGTGGTAATTTTATCCCCCGCCGAACTCGGCCGCAACCATCTGTAACGGAATGGCAATAGTGTACGCTGCGGCCAACTGATTGGCGCGTCGTCTGGGAGTTCTAGTAATTCTGAGACGGATGTGAGAATTTATTCTGCAAACAAATTTAATTTGTTCAATTTATGCTTGTATTTATTCGTGTTATATATATTTGAATATTGTGTATTGAATATTGTGTGTGTAGATATAACTTGGGTTATTGCAGAGCACTCGTCGCAGGAAATATGTAAAATAGAATTCAATCCCATTCGGGTTTCCTTCACTGTTTTCCTAAAAAAATGTCTTTGTCACAGCGAATACAATTCAAACTGTCGGCAAGATGTTCAAAATCCACGATCCGGCGTCCTTCGACAGCGAAATTTTTGTTGCTGATCGTTGAGGTTATGGTTATTCTCATCGCGTTTAGTCGCATTTGCTTGACACACGGCTGCCACAGCTTTTAGTCTTTTAGCGAGCGGCTTTTTTCTTGTAAACTTTCCTTTGTATCGCATTTGGGTTGACATTTTCACGCTTTCTTGTTTATATAAAATATTTCGCGAAAGACGGATCATAGGAAGCTCAACGCTGTGACTGCAGGAAAATCGCGTTGTTGCCACGATTACAGCGCCGCTCTCTATACGCCAATATTACAATAGGCAATATATTACATTTATCAACTTTATATAAAAAATATGGACGATATATATTTCTTCAGCAAAAATGACATATATGTCTAATGTATCCAAGCTATGTAGATAAAAAATGACAATGATATAATCCAAACTCGTGAAATGTATTTACTGGTTATAAAACAATATGTGTGAAGTATGTTTCTTTAGAAAAAATGTTAAGGATTTTCGAATAACTCACAAAAATAGTACTATTTTTAATCCTTCCGAGAAGTTATCGCGGTCACGAATCTCGCGGTAAATTTGTCAGGTAGTCTCAATAGACGATATATGATATAACGAGAATTTTTCGCGTCTTCGGGCTAACCGAGGTACAGAGAGGGTCGACCACAATCGCAGCTATCGCACGCTAAAATGATATATTTTATGCGCGTTGCGTGGAGAGAGCAAGCAGACGTGAATATAAGTAGGCGGATAATTGCATTTATATGGCATATGCGAGAACCCATAGACGAAGTAGCACGAAAAGTTAATCATGCGTTTCTCATTATTTTTATGCTTCGCTAATTCATCGGGTTTTCGAACATGCCGTGATCTGTGAACCTGTATTCGGTCTTATATACGTTGTACACACGGAGAATTATATAACGTCACGCGCATGCTCAAGTGTTGGCGTACTAAATTCAATCCCAATGATGTTTTTATCACGGATTAAAGTCGGATGTGGGTAGATAGATGAAAAGAGAGAAAAAAAAACTTGAAATACCTGAACGGTACAGTAGTTAAATTCACAGATTGAAAAATAATTTGCAGAAAGATTCACGATAGAATGTATATTACATTTTTTTCAATTATTATGTGTGTAAGTAAGGATGTAAAAACGTGTCAGTTTTTAATAAAAAATAAATACCTTCGTCGTCATCATTTTAAACGTCAAAAAATATCTGACTTCAATTCCAGATGCAGATAATAAATGTCAACGGGCGGAAAAATTGAGAGAGAGAGAGAGAGAGAGAGAGAGAGAGAGAGAGAGAGAGAGAGAGAGAGAGAGAGAGGGACTCGTTTGTCCTCTGTCTCTTCAACACTAAAGAAGTCCAATCAACGGGATAATGAATACCACGTTCGTTGTATCCACGACAGCTGATGATTTGGGTGCGTTATTCTTGGACTTATCTCCTTGATAGTTGTGCAACCAGACAAAAATATGCGAGAGATAATATTTTGGAATATGACGGAGACTCAAACCGCGTACGTCCCTTTTCAAATTCGCTGCGTAGGTAATTTAAAAACAATAGTTTAAGGCACAACACCACTGTGACCCCCTGTTTTTTTGCCATTTTTCAAGAATTTTTTTTTTGTGGGAAAAAAAAGAGATATACGAAATTTTTTTTTGTTTTGTTCGTTGTTTATTGAAGATACACAAAAAAAAATTTCAAATTTTTTACGCCCCATGGTGACGCTGGGGAAGCTCCCGCGTTAGGTACTGTTGCCTCTGCAGTGGTTCGCGGCACGCAGCAGAACTCTCTTCAAAGTCGATCTGAAAAAAATACCGAGTGTTTTCGTTAATAATATGATATTTTGAAGAGAAGTACATAGGGATTTGAAAAAATATTGATTTTTAAAAAATAGGCACGCTTTTGAAATTAAAGGACGATTTTCGAGCAAAATTTCTCGTCGAAAATAGGCTATAACTTTTTTTATTATTGAGATATCGAAAAAATCCTATGTACTTCTTTAGATAATCTAGTTTTATTGATGCAGTCCAAATTTGAAGTCGATCGGATAAAAATTGCTCGAGTTCTGCTGCGTGCCGCACTCAAAAAAGTGGTTTTGAGAAAAACGCGTTCAAAGTTTTAGGTTTGTTAATTTATGCGATAAATTGGAAAAAAAATTTTTACCTTTAATCAGCGATGCCGGCACCATATAGCTGGCCTTCAAGAAGCAAATCATTGTCCCTAGCATCTTTTCTCGAACTTGTAGAGGCTCTTCTTGCCTCTTTTGCAGCGTCTGTGAGCGAGCGCTCCGCCAGCTCGATCCGCGCTGCGTCGGTTTCAACGCAAAAATTGAAACAATTTGGGCCGACACTTATCCCCAACGTCTCCAAAACTTTCATGAGGCTTCTCAGGCCATCATTGAATAATAATACCGCGATATCAGCTGCAATATCGACGATTTTTTTGCTCCCGTACTGACACTTGGGAGCTATTGCCCAAACTGATTTGTTGTAGCTTTCGTTGTTGTTTTGCATGAAGGCGCCCAAACAACGCTGCAGCAAATCGTCTCTGCTCAAATTTATATATCCCGGTTTACCTGCCGACCCTGAGGCGCGCAGCTGCGCGGGACCCCGAGCGTCACGGAGCGCTGCACCGCTCCACAAAATATTCAATATCTCCGAAAATAATTATTTTTTCGACCTGGGTCCAACGGCATCTTAATCTTAAATGTATTTTAGATTTTTCTAGATGGTTTGCAAAAAATCGATTTTTTGAAGCCGTCACAGTGGTGTCCCTTAATCGCACTTTGAAAATATGTTTACTACGAATTACTGTGCGTGGATTGAGTTAGGTTTTTGGTTAGGCTGGAATTTATATAAGACGTCTGATCCGAAACGTTCATTGAGACCCTTAGAGGGCAGTAAATTAGCCCTTCGCGGTATTCAGCTGTTGATAAATGATCTAACTGGAGCTGCTTAAGTTTAGGAAATCATTGTAGTTCGAGAAAATGAACAGTTTGGTGTAACAATAATCAAAATTTACTCGTTTCAAAGTTTTACGTTTTACTTACATTACATTTACTTAATCATTTGAGGTTGTATTGTAAAGATACTAAGCGGCGGTTTACAGTTGAAATAAATATTTGATTTCAGAATTTTTATCCACCATCTCGAATTTGGAACATATGACATCAAAGATTCATCAACCGTAAAAAACCTAACAACATGTTTTATTATATGAGACACAATTGAGTTTCAGGTAATTTAAAAATATTTTGTCATAAAATACTCGACGTTTTGTCCAGGTTTATTAAGAATAGTCGACTAAATCGTTGATTGGATTTCTTTCTGATACGTTTATTTATGTATTTAGGTACTTAAACCTGGTATTCCCCCATCCGGATGTAGTTAGACTGTAGAGAGAGTGGGGCACAATGTGTCGCGGAGCACTGTGAGCCACATGCGATATCTTGGAGGTTTGTAGCTCGCAAAAACCGAATTTTTTTGGTGTTGGGCCGTGTTTTGTATAGAGTTCTCTCAAGCCTAGAAGAAAGTCAATGGCAGCTCACAAAAAATTGTTAAAAAAATTGATTTGAGCCTTGGAAAGAAATTCGCTTGCCGGGAATTCGTCAAATATAACGTCACTTTCTGTGGCGGCTTGGGTTTTTGGTCCAAATCGATAGTGCTATTATTCTTAATGCACTCAGTGACTTCTATTTTTCCATTCGTAGTTTTATTAATAATTATTTTTATCAATAATCAAATATTTTATTAGTGGTCCCCGAGTTGTGGGTCGTAATTAGTCGACTCCTAATAGTGTTAGCAAATAATATGACCACGACGTTGAGGTACAAATACGGAAAAAAAATTTCACTCTAGTCATACAGGAAGAAGAAAATGCCACGAAGTCGCAAATGCAAAACTACAAGAGGCACAGGGGAGGGGAGAGCAAACTGAAAAAAGCGGTACTGCAAGTGATCAACGAATGAAAATATAACAGGGTTCCCTTCGGCTCATTATACCCCACGCTCCGCAGTACTTGACACACTGTACCCACCAGTGGGTTACAATGAGCGAATCTGCAAATTTAATTCGATCCCATTATTTTGGTATTTTTTATCTTTTTACAAAAAACGGTAGCTTTATTGTACACCCAAATGTCTAGAAAAATCGGTTATGAACGTATTTTTCATCGATTATGAACGTGAACTAAAAAATCGTCAAATAAAGTGACACATTTGTGACCCACCTTTTTCTACTCTGGCCACACTATAAGGAGCCGTGTTTAGGCCCTCAAAGCTCCCGAATTTAGTGAAGATGCCCGAGCAATTTTCCACACGGGTCCGGCATCTTCAACCCAACTGTTTGTTTGGGTTTGTTTTGATCAACGGTACATCGCTGTTAGCGCTCGGTTAGCGCACAGAGGTAATAATAAATAAATGGAATTGCGCCGTTCGTTTCAGCATCACGACGACCGAAGGCTCGTATTGCCGGACTATTACACAACGCGTGTAGAGCTGCTAGGACGAATAGTCCGGCGAACGCTTTATGTACGCCCGTAAAAATAGGACCGCGGGATACCAATGCATCCTAGTGCCTTGTGAGGGTGTCAAGTGCGAGTTGGAGGATGTATAAATTAACATCTTTATGCTTTTGTATGTATATAAGGGGGGCAGAATTTTGATTTTTTTTTCTTTCTTTTCACCATCCAATTATCTACTTTAAAGAAGAAAAAAAATTGTCGCGAAAGCTGCGCGCGGTCAAAAAATATTTAACAGGAGCTCAAGCCACCCAGAAATTCAAATTTTCATTAAAAAATCATTTTTTTTTCGTCCACTTCTCACCTATGAATTTCACGCTTAATAATTTTGCAATTAGCGTCGCGAAAGCTCTAGCCTGCCAATGAATATTTAGTGGTCGCTCAAGAGCTTCGAAATGTCCAATTTTCACCAATTTTTTTTTTTCACTCTTCCCACTTATAAATTTGACGCTTTGTAAAACTTTCAAAACAACTAATCCTTTTATTCTTTTGAAACAGATTTTTCAAATTTACCTCATACTTCTAACCCAAGAATTATAATCTTTGTTCTCATAAAATAATTCTTTAAAGCTCTTGTCCTTAAACAAAATTATGTCGTTTTATTCGTAAAACTGAAACGGCATCCCAACAATTATTCAAAACGTTTCTCATCCCTACATTATTTTTTATAATTTATTTATATCATTTTTAAAAAATTATTTTCATTTTTTTTAAATTATTTTCTTTTTTTCCCAATAAAACAATTCATAACGGCGGGTTTTTTTATTTTTCATTGTAAAGTATATGAGGAGGAACATTGGGTTTTTGATGAGAATAACACAGTCGATTAGGAAAAATTCAATTTTTATTCATATAATAATTACATACAAAAACCGCAGTGGTAATTATCGTAGAAACAAACAGAGCAATAATTTTTGTGACATCTTGCGCAACGTATAAAAGCGGATTTTTTACAATCGCAGGGAGTTTGCAATACATTGGTACAAAAACATGTCCCATTAACATTCATGAAAATGTTTCTAGTAACTGATGATTTTGAGGCAAACCAGGCGTATTGAATCATGTCTCGGAATATTGGTGACGATAATTTATGGTGAATTATTGAATGGATTTTTATACTTAATAATCTTCATGAAAACTATCGGTGACGACAAGGCGAGTTTTGTCATAAGAATCCAAGGGCACCGTGTAGATCGGAACCAGCCGGATCACCCCTTGGACGGGTTGAAAAGGATAGAGCAACTTAGCCGATACAAAACCCAATCATATTACAGCGACCGACCGAACTGTACAAGGAGGCACCTCAGAACCACGCTTATTAATACGCGGAGGGTCGTAAAAACCGACTATACCGGGTGGACCTAAATGGTCCACCCTGTATACATCCTTATGCTCCCTGAGCGAAGGATGTATACATATATACTAAGAAGAGATCGTTTAGGATTTTCTTCACCTCAACATATGTAAGGAGACGTGGAAAATATAGATAATGAGTGTTTTTTTATTTCATCAACTTTGCGATCATAGTATCTACTGTAGAAAAAATGTGAATAAATGGCAATACGCATTAATCACGCACTCCGACAAATACTCGATTCTGACAGCACTTTTTTCCATTGGAGTACATTTTATAAAAGAACGTAAAATGGCAATTGTTCAGAAGTTGCAAAGTGAATCAATTCGATCCGATAGGGGCTAGTGTGGCATAATGTGCTACAGATAATTGTGAATTTCTGATGCATAGGTGAATACTAACATTTCTGCTGTCAGGTCCAAAAGAGCGCCAACAGCGAGTTCTTTTAAAAAATACAGAAAATTATCATTAATTTGGTGGTCTGGAAAGACGAACATCTTCCAATCGCTGAAAAATGTCGTAACTAATCTTACTTTCTTCGACAGCCCAACTGTTTGGCCATAATTAATAGAGCAATACGCCCCTCGTTCCGTGACCATGCTTTGTTACTTTTAGTTCAAAAGTTAATTAATTACTCTAATCAATGCGGCTTGCTGCTAGTCTGTTATAGGGAGACTTTGTCCTTGAAATTTTCAAAAAATCAATTTGAGCTCAACATGAGCAGCTAGAAGAAGAGGATGCCTCTATGGACCAGGCATTGCCGATTAGCGGTAATTATAAACACATTTGTGAAAACACATTACAAAACTGTAAACGCGTTTTTCTCGAAAACACGTTTTTAAAAATGGCTGACATTCTCCTGACCGCTGTAATTAACATATCGATCTGAAATTTGGAGAGCATACTCAGAAAATATGTCTTCACGGAATGACGGATCGTTTTTTCGATAGATACATTTTTGCATTTATTATTTATCTTTTTATGCGAAAAAAACGCGAAAATTCGATTTTTTTTTAAATTGCCGCCATTTTCCGAAATTTGTACTAAACGAAAAACCCATCTGTCATTCCATGACCAAAGGGTCACAGATTGATAATATGCTTTGAATTTGTGTTTCAGATCGACAAAGAGGGGGCAGTGATGTCAGCCGTTTACCTCCCGCGATTTGAGGACCTGTTTTCGCGGAGCTGCAACGGCCGCCATTTTGGTTTTTTTCTTTAAAAAAAATTTTTTTAACGTTCTGTATATCATGAATAAAAGCAAGAAAAAAACAGCACTCAAAAAGCTTTACTCGTTTCCTTTAAATAAAATAAAATGTAAACACCTGAAATATGGCCTTCAAGGACAAAGTCTCCGTTATAAGCGCCACCACTGGTTTTCGGTGGTTTATCTATTTATCTATTAAAATGTAGCCTATCACAACGTTGAGCTTCAAAGGTAGTATACAAATGTTATTTTCACGAGAGTCGAAACGAAAAAGAAAATAGTGACAATGCTGAAAAGAATTTCCCACGTGGGAAACGGATTAGACAAGTCCTAAATGATGAAGAATTAGTCTGCAAAAACACGCTGTGAATAAATAAAGGCCCAAGACAGAAAAGAAATTTCCTAGCAACGAACAACTATAGATTATCAAAGTTGTATCTTCTAATTTATTTGCAATATTAAGATGTATAACATTACTATAGATATATTTCTGAAGACTCGATCAGTTCTCAAAATCTATTGCAAATATATCTATACAATAAGAATAAAAAAATAATATTGAGATAGCACATACGCCCGTCTATCTGGCACACTGGTGCCCCATTGGTGCAATACGACACTTCATTTTGCCAGTTATTTTCAATTGAATTATTTTTTAAAGTTCACCCTTTTGCAGACTTCATTTCAGTTTTATCGCATGCCTGAAGGAAATGAATTGCGAATGGTGTATCTACCACATACTATTCTGATAAAAGTACCTATCCATTCGAAAAAAGTAGCCCATGGCGGCCCACGTTTTCCATTACAAAAGAAGATCTACGTGTTTTTGTTGCACCCGGCATCAGCTCAATTTTCTCATTGGAGTGTGACCAATAACTAATTAGCCATGCCAATATATGTATCCGCCAAGAAATAATAGAATATTTTCTTGTCTAAGCTCGTATATACTATCCAGCCTGAAATAATGAAGCCGCTTGGGGTTATGCTGGATCTCCACCGTTCGAATGATGGACTGCAGGCAACGCCGCGGAAACGGAGGGTGGCCTATGGAGCAGTGATACAGAAATCGATCGACTGCTGCATGCACCGCAGTGTTATCATGAACGCAAAATGCACATGAGTGGTGACTACTAATGATTGAGCGGACAACTTCAACGTCAGTTGCATAATCGATTGATTCTTGGTGGTGCATTGTTGTTTTGTTTTTTTTTTTCTAAAATCTTTATCAAAATCTTCTAAAATCTCAATCAGACTCTTCTAACGAAGGATCCATTGAAAACATTTAGAGTTTGTAGATTCGTATATATCATTAGTGGCATGTACTATATATATACACTCACATATATATATATATATATATATATATATATATATATATATATATATATATATATATATATATATGCATTCGTTTATCTGGTCAGGGAAGACGATGAAATATATTGTAACTTTAAATGGGGCGTCGCAAAGCACCTGCACGCCTCGAGATGCGGCTAATACGTTTAAAAGGTTTGTTTCTGTTTGATGCATCAGAGGCGTCGCTCTCTACCTCTGGCTTTTTCTCTCTTCAGGCTCAGCCAGCAACCGTGAAGATCCGTATCTATAATCTGCGTGGCACGAACTCATCCAGATGCAACTAATCTACAATGGGTTATCGGAAGACAGCATCCAGCTCTTTATCTTCGTTCCTCTCTCTTTCACTCTGTACTCCATCTTGTTTTTTGACCAAAGCTTTGACGGTAGTATAGATATGGAGTTAACGGGTCACGTCTGCGAGAGAAAGAGATTGTAAGAGAGATCCTAACAATCATCAGGCGAAGTGAGAGAGAGAGCGAGAGAGAGAGAGAGCGGTACTGATTTATAAATATATGACGAACGAAGGTATACACAAGACCGCGATATTGGCATCGTCACTTCTCGCTCTGTCCATCTCCTCCTCTACATCATTTTCTCTATCCTTCCATATCGGTCTCTCTCGATGGTCAGCAGATTCGATGTCGGTTTTAATGACAGCATTAATGGAATATCATCGGGACGAACGACGTGAATGTTGCGCGTCGAGGCCATGTCCTATCGCTTCTTAGGTACCCAATAATTGAGTGGACTGGCCATTTGACGACATTGGGAGAGACGGCTTGGAGATTTGATGAGGTATACATGTACGAAAGATAATATCAATATACATTCGTGCGAGCGTGTATATATGTATATTTAGGTTTATCAACAGTTCATACGGACTTCCGGCTAATTGGTCGAAGGGGCAAAGGAGCAGAGTGAGCTTAGCCCATACAGTCATACAGCATCATCGCTTTCTATTCCTCTATCATATAGAGGGCGCACCAGCAAACGAGAATGCGAACGCTCACCGCGCTACGATTTTTTGCTCATCGCCATAAAGATATTCTAACGCTTGTGTCGAGAGGAATATTTTTCTTTTTATCCCGCCTTTTGTTTTTTGTTTTTTCTTTCCTCGTGCTTTCTTCGGCCAACCGTTGGAGCAAAACTGCGGCACGTCTTTGTTCACCGCACGAGGAAGCGATCCTTTACAATGTTCCAGATAACGAGGACTATCTCGTCGTCGAACGATATCGGTCTTCCCGTTTCAACGTTGAGACGAAAAAAAAAAACAGCACTATTTTCTATACGTAGAACTGCGGCTCGTGGTTCTCGAATGTGGCATACAACAATAGTGATCCGTTTTTCTCTTTCACTGAACAGTTGAAACGGTAAAACAGGAGTACCATTTTTGAATGTACATTATTATTTTTTCATTATTCAAATACGACATTTTCGAAGTAAAAATAGGTGGAAAGACATAACGTCATTGCGTCAAAGTGAAATGAACGAGGCCTTTTTATGCCGGTGAAAAACTCACGAGTGAACGTTACGATTTCGATAAAATATGGGGACAATACTCGAAGTGTGTACACGCGAACAAAAGTCAGATTGAGGGTGTACTTTCAACACTACAGCGCTGTCTGATGAAGGAGTGCGAGAGAAGGGGAGAGGCATCATATATCGGATACCTTTGTTTGACAGTAGACAAAAGTAAACAATTGCTGAGACTTTCGAATCGTACGATTTTATTATTTACATGTCGTATACAACAAGATGCTAATAATTAATTTACCCGTTACATTTGAATGTTTTGAGTTATGTTATGTTTTACAACAAAAGACAGAAATCATGGTTTTCAAAAAAGTTGCCTATAATCGATTATCCAATTTAAGGGACCAAACTTCGATTTTCTCACATCCGATATTAGGGGACTAGTTTTATATAAAATAAAACAAAACGTTTATTGCTTTAACTTTGTAATCATTATCAAACTTTATGTCTTAAATCAGTCTTTATGGGTCAATCTTTGATTAGATAAGAACATTTTGGCACAAACGGATATCCAATATTAGGCTCGATTAAGTATCCGAAATTAAGATTTGACATGGCCGAATATGAACAGTATTATTTTTGTACATATTGCTATTTTTGCAAACGTTGTATATTTATACAGTAAAATAAATGGTATAGTTAATAAAAAATGACAAAAACCCGGATCATTTGGACTAACCTCAATGAAAACGATACTTCGTAACCCAAAAAAATATTTTTTCACGCTGGTGAAAAGTAACATTACTTCGCTGTTGTGCCATTTCCGTTGCTAGGCAACCAAAAGTTTTGCAGTGGCGACATCTTACGACTACTTATTAGTGTATACAATAACAAATAGATGTCGCTATATGAAAACTCGCGACAGTCCACTATCAGATATTGAGCAACTATCCAATAAATGGCGCTTCTCGCCTATACGATAAGATAATTGTGTTTATATAGTTTCGATTGGCATTGATGTGCGTATTTCTTTGATTTTGTCGTTGTGGTTTATGAAACTTCTTTTGCACTTGGTCGTAACGACGTTTATAGTGAGTTCGCACATTCAATTGAGATGGCACCCTGCTTCGGAAGAGATTCTTTAAATCTTCACACCCACCAACCCACATTTGTCTATGTATATAAACATCGCCATATGTGAAACACGTAGGTTTTGCATAGGAAAAGATGAGGGCTGGACGATTATGAGAATTTTTTCAATGGAGCAGCTCTGCATGTCTTGCGAATCGTGCAATTTTGTTTTACGCGGCCACACACTGTAGAGACATTTAAACGCTTAAGGTACTTCTGTAGGTACACGTATGAGCCAAAAGTTTCGGTCGAAGCTTTTGAAATCCTAATATCGGTTTAGAACCTATATCGAGAAATGCGAGCAAACTCGTATCGGTCGCTTTACGTGTTAGGTATAGGGATCTTGCACAAAAATGCCCATATTCAATTGCAATTATCTCATGAACTAAACGGTGAATCGAATGGAATTTTTGCGCATCAGTCCATGAAGGTCATATCTACACCATACTTAGATTTTAGCCAATTCCTAAGATTTGACCAAAACTACAGAACTTCCTTAAATGCTAAGTTGGGTAGCGATTAACTGTAAGCTATAAACGTATTCACACGCGCGCACACACACACACATACACACACACACACACACACACACACACACACACACACACGCGCACACACACACACACACACACACACACACACACACACACACACACACACACACACACACACGCACACACACACGCAGACACAGAGAGACAGACGCGCGTACGTATACGTGTATTGTCTATGCACGGCAAAACTACAATGCATGGACGGCAACCAACGCTTATTGTAAAGTTGCAGCTCCAACAAAAAGAGGAAGAGGGTCGCACATAGACACACACCTTGCGCGACATATCGAGCACGAATTGGCACGAACAATCGCGGCCTCTTACACCAGGTTCGAAAAGCAATCCGAACGAGACAATATCGAGATTCAGAGATCGTGCACGGTCACACTCGCTAATTCGTTTTGCGCGAGAGCTCTACTACAAGGAATCGGATGGAGACAAAATCGTACAAAAAATTCGCACCACCGACATAATTTTCTCCTGCAAAACTTACGCACATCTCGTCAATATAGCAAGAAAAAATGTGGCTTTATCAGGTTGCAAATAACAATTGAAGACTTTATCTAATAAGCGGGCAAAAAATTTATAAATTAGTATAAACCGGAAAAAGTACTTGTTATTACTTAAGGCGGTCCTCTAGTTTCTCGGGTCGAAAAAATCGATTTTTTTTTTCATAAATCACATCTACAACATGTGTACAAAATGTGTGCCGAAGGATTTTTCGATATTCGAAGTGGTTCACAAGTTACGGCCCTGGAACAGAGCAGGTATACGGAGCAGGTATACTTTCAAACGCGTTTTTCTCGAAACACCATTTTTCGAAATGGTGACCACGATATTTCAGAAACTACTGCACCGATCTTGTTCAAATTCATACAGCATCTTTAATATGTTATAAGCCAGCGATTGAACTAGGATTATCATGATTGCTTCGATAGTTTTTTTGTACGAGCGAAAAACTTAAGAAAAAATGAGTAAAAAATAGAATGTCATTTTCAAAAGTGTATAAAAAAGTCAATTTTTGTAATTTAGAATTCACTCTAGTTCAATCGCTAATCTTAAATGTGAAGATTACAATGCCGTTTGGTTTTTTGATTTCAGATAAGCAGAACAGCCGCAATCTTGGTCACCGTCAAGCACCTCTTTTACTTGATGTCTTCCTGTCGGCCACTATAACGATTATTCTATTATATATTTTGACTTCAAAAAATTTGTAAAGCTTATTTAAATGTTAATAAAGATTATGCAAAAACAATGAGATTGATTATTTCGATGCTTTGCCCGTAAAAAATTATTGAAAAAGCCGTAAAAAAACAGCCGAGAAACTAGAGGACCGCGTTAAATGAACGATGTTTGATTTTTTAAATGATCTTGTAGCTGCGCGTGAATACGACCAACGTCTTATCTGGCGTCAATCCGACTGCAAGACAATTAATTTTACAGCCTCTGTCAATGGTCGAAATGTGTGCACCAAGGAACCGGCATTTAGCGCGTAGCGCGAAGAAACTCATGGTCGACGAAAAATTGTAGCGTCGCGGAGTAGCGTAAGACGCCAGTGTCATTATTCGTGGCACCATCTAACAACGCGCATAAAATAAGTATACGATTGAGTAAATACGAAATGATATGGTATGCAAATCTTCAAGGCTATCGGGGAGGAAGAACAGGCGTGTTGCTGAACCTCGCGAACCGAAACGAGAATGTAAGGAGAGATAGAACTGTACATTTTTTGCGGTAGGTCTGGGAAATTGGAAAGTGATCGTATAGTACACCATCTAATGGGTCGACCACCTGCCAGTGAGTCATATGTATATATATATATATGTACATATGTGTGTTGTGTAGGCTGGCCTATGACCTTCCTTTCGGGCTCATATATTTTTTATTTAATTATGTATATGTATTTCTATTCTATTAATTTGTATAGCCCAACTCAAAGTAAATGTGGCTTGCCAAAGTGAATATAGATTCGAGTTATCCGTTCCACTTACTCTTTCGCTGTGCCCTTTTCTGTCCATTTATAGTATGTATTTATATTTCTTTTACATTTTATTTTATACGGATATATATATATATATATATATATATATAAATTTCTCCCAATGCACTTTTTAAACATCGAAGAAACGATACAAAATTTAAAAAAAGATAACAAAATTTGAAGTTATGGACCGAATCCTCTCTACCTCCCCGTTTGTGTGAAAATATTTTTTTTCTCATTTACCTGGAAATACCAGCACCAGTCGAAATTTCTTGCCGCACTTAAAGTTAGATATCGGACTCAAAAATAAAGACAATAAAATTTCCCATGCAGCATTTTAAAGAGGACAAATTTACCTTCATTTTTCTTTTTTAGAAAAATGTGTACAATTTTTTTTGAACCGGTACGCCTTTTTGAAAATTGCTATTTTTCAGCTTTTTTGCACGCCTAAAACTACGCGCATAACTTCTGGCGAATTTCTTCGCTCGTTTTTTCCATGAGAAACTTAATGAGAGTATCAAAACCTACATCTTCGTTTTTTTCTAAAGTTTGGTACGATCTTTTTTCGCCCCAGTATTGCATTTTTGGCTAAAAATACATATTTTTGAAAAATAGGCGTAGTCTAATAACTATGCGGTTTCAGAGAAATTGTCAAGAGGATAAAAAGTTGCATAGGTTCACACTGAAGTAGCTAGAATTATTTAAGAATTTTTTTTGAAAATTTTTTTTTTACCATTTTTGGTCGAGACTTTGATGAGTGGAGGGGCTCCATTTGGGAATTATGGGGTCTAGGACTATCGATCAAGAAAGAAAATTTATTTACTTTCCATTTTTAATTAACTAGAATTTTTTCAGAATTTTTAAAAATATTATCTTAACCATTCTTTCGACTAGAACTCGGAAAATCATCTTCGGTTGAGTTGTTGTGTCTCAAGACCTATCGGATTTAAGACCGAATATTAAAGAGAAAAAACTTTAAACTTTTGAACCTGTTTTTTTAACGCAAAAAAATAGTCAATCACGTCTCTTACCTTATCTATACGAGTTTTTCGTTCAATACTTGGTCTAAAATCCGATAGGTTTTGAGACAAGACAACTCAACCGAGGATGATTCTCCGAGTTGTAGTCGAAAAAATTGTTAAAGTTATATTTTTTAAAATTCTGAGTAACTTGTGAAAATAATTTTTAAACAAATTTTGAAAAATTGTAGTTAATTAAAAATGAAAAAGTAAACAAATTTTCTTTCTTGATAGATTGTCCTAAACCTCATAATTCCCAAAGGAGCCCCTCCACTCATCAGAGTCCCGACCGAATATTATTTTTTTTTAATTCTGAAGGAATTCTGACTCCTCCAGTGTGAACATATGCAACTTTTTACCCTCTTGACATTTTCTCTGAAACCCCACAGTTATTGGACTACGCCTTTTATTCTAAAACATGTATTTTTTAGCTAAAAATGCAACACTGGTTTGAAAAAAAAATCGTACAAAAGTTTCTCAAAAACGAGAATGGAGGTTTTGATACCCTCTTTAAGTTTGTCATGGAAAAAACGAGCAAAGAAATTCGCCAGAAGTTATGCAGACAGTTTAAGACGTCAAAAAAAAATTACAAATAGCAATTTTCAAAAAAGAGTACCAGGCCCAAAAAAAATTGTAAAAATGTTTCTAAAAAGACAGAATGAAGCTAAATTTGTCCTCTTTAAAACGCCACTTGGGAAATTTGATTATCTTTATTTTTGAGCCCGCTATCTGACTTCGACTGCGGCAAGAAATTTCGACTCGTGTACTCAAACCTTTGGCCGGCAGTGTATATATTGTGCTGGTATCTCTAGTTAAATGACGAAACAAGATCAAGATCACCCAAAAGTCTACGCGCCGATACGATTTGGCGTTAGACTGTCGTGGCAAAATTTATATTTATGCACAAACGGAGCGGTAGAGAGGATTCGGGTCACGACAAAAAAATTTCATCTAAAAAAAATGTTATCGTTTCTATATTTCTTATCGTCTTTTTTTAATTAAAAATTTATATCTAAATTTTTGTATCGTTTCTAAATCTAACTTTAATATTAGGTGTTAGACTCTCGTGGCAAGAATTATATTTTCGCACAAACGGTGAGGTAGAGAGGATTCGGTCCACAACTTAAAAAAATGTCATCTTTTTAAATGTTCTTTCGTTCCTTCAATGTTCGAAGAGTGCGTTAGGCGGAATTTATTATTTTTTAGTTATTACCAAGGTTACAGACTCTTAATGGTGACAGGGGTTGCATGAGTTTTATATCCGACTCTACTGCATCGACTAATAATACAAGTATACACTCCACTTTTATCTAAATTTTCGGTGGAAATTCTCCATTTGAAATGGACTAACGTCCTTTACAGTGTGTTTTCAATCAAGTACATGAAGGTCTTTCCTGTTACCCATTCAATATTTTTTGTGCAGTCATAGAGTAAACAACGGTTCTTCTCGGTCTTAGCGATAGCCAAGATTGTGAAAAAAGTCACTTCTCTCATTGTCAGTAACAAACACGTTGCAAAGTCGCGGGAACGAAGGTTTGTGGGTAACCAATTCGTATTGCAGCTAGGGGCTTTGTTTGCGAGCACACTGCTGAAAAGTAGGATGATTCTGTGTATGACGATATCTTACCCGAGTAGAAATTCTTCCAGCTTGTCTGAGTTACGACCTTGTAACTGGCTGGCCCAATTGAGTTCATACGAACTGACCAATAGTTGGCTCGCTATAAGCTAGTAATATTGTGAATGTTTTGTTATCCAGCCCTTGTCTAGTCACTGCCCAGCTAATCTTTGTCACAAATGACAAAGTGAGGTTATGTGAATACCCGTAGTTCCATCGAGCGACTGGCTCATGGTTGGTCAAGCAACTTGAGTTACAGATGGCGTTGCGAATGAATAAAATCCTCAAGTCGGTATCTCGCGATGACCTAGCCAACACTTCCCAACTGCGGCCGCACTAGCCGGAATAAATGATCGGACAAATACAATTTAAGGTTATGTCATTCTATGCGATTATCGCTCTCAATGCGAACGCAATTGAGTCATTGATCCGATAATGTTATTTACATTTGTTAATCCACCCATTTTTCAATAATTTGACATTGTGCAGTGCAACATACGTAGACGATAAGAAAATTCAGAAATTAAACGAGTAGAGCTGACTCAGTGGACAACGTTACAACTCATCACCCAGAGATCCCGGGAGCGAAACCACGTTAGGCATAAGCGTTTGTCTGAGATAATTTAAAATTGAACCATTAATATATTTACAGCGCAAATATCATAACCCTAATTAATGAACAACGAAGAATATCGTGAAAGGGTCCAATGATGTAAATGATGTGCAAGAAAAATCACGAAAATACAAATATATAGTCGCCAATTTTTTTTTTAATCTAATCGCCACCTATTTTTTTGTTCCCAGTCGCTAGCCGAGAAAACTAGGTCATGGCTAGGTCAGACATATAATACAGCCGTGGGATATTTATTTCTATCTAGTGACTATCTAATTTTTTGTATTCAGGCACTAGAGGACCAAAGCGTTACAAGGCTGGATAGTCAATCGCTAAGACGGCTAGCTAATGGCGATTCGAAACATCACTTTACTAGCTTGGGGCTAGGCGGTGATGAGTTACGTTTTCCACTCGGGTAGTAGATGTACTCATGATGATTTTAATCTCTTCTCTTTTAGGAGTGATCATTTTCAAAAATAGTCAATTCCGGAAGTTTTGGAAACGTTTAAACGCTAACAACTCCTGAACTAATTGAGATATCGACATATGGCACTATATCTTTTTTCATGTTGAAGCATAGATTCGTCAAAAAATATGAAAAAATGATCAACGTCAAGGTTTTTTTTGCTTCTAAAGTGAAAACTATTTTTTATAATGATGATTGCATTTAAAATTTTTTTTATTATCTAAAACAGAGTGACCCATTTTATGATTTTCCAGAATAGTCTCAGCGGTCCTATTTTTTTCGAATCAACCATTTGTTTAAAGATTTTATCATTTTCATGTTCAATAATGCTATTAATGATTTTGTGATTTCCGATTCGGCTTCGACAGGCCTGAAACGGTTTGCTTTTAATTCGTGCTAAATTTAACGAAAAAAATGATTTTGAAGAAAAAAAAGTTAAATTCAGCACAAGTTAAAAATAAACCGTTTTAGGCCTGTCGAAGCCGAACTGGAAATCACAAAATCATTTAGAGCATTATTGGACATTAAAATGATAATAAAACTTTTGAGAAAAATATGATTATGTCGTAAAAAATGGACGGAAAAATGAGTCCACGATGAAACTTGTCTTAAAAATCATACATTATTTTCGAGATTTTTTTGGAAAAAATTTAAAAAGGCCATCATCGTTTCAAAAAATAGTTTTCAGTTTAGAAGCAAAAAAACGTTGACACTGATAAGTGATAATTTTTTTCACATTTTTAACGCAAGTATGCTTCAAAATGCAGTAAAAGAGGAGAGATAAAAATCTAAAAATTGGTGTGGATATTTCTTTCATGGGATACAATTTTACAACAAAAAATCAGGAAAATCAAAAATGGTCGGGGTCACGGGCTAGGTGAAATGTCGTGGAATTTCCCATACATAAGGGGTTTGGCGCATGGACCGACACACGTTTTTGGAGGGTTGGGGGGGGGGGGGATTTGCTAGTTTTTTCACCCTTAGACCCTATGTCCTAAGTGTCGCGGTAATTAAGATGTGTTTTTTTTTAATTACCCAAAATTTCGCCTTTAGGTCGTCATAACTTTTTTGTTTGTGGTCGTAATAGCACGAAATAACTTTTGTTGTATTCTGTAATGTATGTTTATCATAAATAAATCATTATTTTATACAATTGGTTTCAAGAAAATGATTCATGAGCTTCCAAAGTATCAAAAATGCTTAAATGTATAACAAATGTCAACTTCTCAATTCATTATAAAAAACTAAAAGCTATTTTGAACTTAGCTTTGTTTTTAAAAGTTCTCTAGTTTATACCCTTTCTAACGGTATGCTACATGTCTTAAAAATCATTCATTATATAGTCAAAATAAAGAGAATATTTTTTTAAATTATTTAACACATTCATTTATCACATGTAACTGTGTTACACACTTGAATTTGCAGTGTATTAAGTGGTAAGCGAGGATCACCATTCCAGTGATAAGGATTATTAAAAGATACGAGAAAAATCGCCAAGTCGGATTCGACATGTGATTATTAAAAGTCCATCTCAAACTATAAATTTGATTTGATATTTGACGGACAGTTATTACGGATTGGCAAACTCGATATACTATGAAATACTGGAAAATCTCTATCGTAGTGCAGAATCTGCGTTTGCATTATTAAGGGCGGAGATACCTTTAGGCGAGGAACAAATTTGCTGATTTTCATGATTTTTTTTTAAAGTAAAGATTTCTTTACCTTTTTTGAGACTTCGGGTATGTTTTGTACTACTGCTTGTGCCTGTGACATGGTATTTTTTTATTGATCTTTAAAAATGGCGGAGTTATGGCACGGTCTTCTAAACTGTATTTTTTAAACTGGTGTGACATATAGCTAAAAAACTGATCGACCGATTCGGATGAAATTTGGTATGAATCTTCCTAACCTCATTGTCTAAACCGTGACTCTAAATGTTTTTGAAAACATATCCTGGGTCTCAAAAATGGTGAAGAAATCTTTCCTTAAAAAATAAACATCACGAAAATCAGTAACTTTTTTCCTCGCCTGAAGGTCTCTCCCTCCTTAAGAGCTGGCAAAAAAGAAACAGAAAAAACACCGAAGCAGGGAAGGAGCCTTTGCATTTAACTGTGTCCGGTGAAAGATCATGGAAGTAAAGAGATTTTTCTTTATTATTAGGAGTGAGTTTATTGATTGGTGGATGTAGCAATAAAATACTTGATTTAGTGGTAAAATCTTCTTTTTGTCAATCTCAATTTTTTACAGTAGATTGTAAAAAATAGAAAGCATTTCACATACACTGTTAAATGTTCAATGAACCATGAGAGAAATGCGGGCAAAATAGAGGTAAACGCCGTGACGGGATTGTTTTCACGTTCGAAATATATCCACGTCGTAAATACGTCAATTATATTGGTAATGACAATAGAAAAACATGCGAATCGATTTGGGTTAGGAAGTCCTAAGTGGATGTTCCAATGCATAAGGAAAGAATGCGAGGGCCATGTCGAAAAAAGAGCGTACGCGTTTGAGGCTTGCGAAAAAACTCACCCAGGCATCGGAGGAACAGCAGCAAGTGAATAAACTGATCGAATTATTGTCAAATTGACTATGTAGATGAAACGTCAATTCACTGGATGATATGAAGAATGCAGCGTGGACAACATCTATTCCCTCTAACTAAAATAGGATAAAATGTTGTCCATCTTATTTAGTAATAAATTTGGTCTCTATGGGTACCCTTAGCACAATTTTGATGAAGTGGCTTATCATCTGTAAATAATAGATTATAAGCCACTTCATCAGAATTGTGCTGAGGGCGAAAGAATAAGGTGCAAATGACCACGTGAGGTGCGGAAGCAAAGTTCGATCTCCACTTTTCCACGAAATGGAATCCACAAAGTAATTAAAGTAGTTCTCCCGGCATATGGAAGTTCAACATCTGATGGTTCACTAGAAAGATGTACTAGAAGAAACATACAGAACAATAATGAAAGTTTTCATCCGTGTGCATGGAGTGTGGAGCAAAAACCATTGAATTGCTGCATTCTTGACTGCTTACAATTCTAATAGTGAATACCTACCGTTGCTATAAGTCATAAATATATTAGAAATTGTTGTTTGATTGCAAGCAAAATTGTTTGTTGCGTGTATGGGCAGAAAGCGAAATTCCGCCGCTTCACCAGAAGCTTCAACCGCAGTTCAAAGTAAAAAAAAAGATAACTCAGAAATTCTTGAAAAAATTTCTGGAGCCAGTAACGGTTTGATGTATGGACACGGAATCGCAGTTAGAAGTGAACATTTTTTTCCGAAATATCGTTTTTCGAACTAGTGGGACAAATATTTGAAGACTGATAAACCAATTAGCATTTTTTAAATTGAGCATTTAACGTTTTTCCAGAGAGTATTTCTGTAATGCATTGAATTTATCTATTTGTTATTTTACAGGAGTTTAAAATTGTGGAAAAAACACGAAAAAATCCTGTTTAACTTTGAAATGTGAGAAAAAATGTTCTTTTTAACTGGCATAGGGGTCAGCCAAAAATATTGCAATTAAAAAAGGCAATGTTGGTTTCAGATCAATAGCTGAGAAGCTAGACGTGCCAACGTCTAGAAATATTTTTTTAAAACTACTACAAAACGCTCCACTAACTCTTCCAGATATTCGTATATTAAATAATTATATACCTTCTTGTTCGAAGTTTAAAAACACTATCCAAAAACCCCGGATTGCTATCTTGATAATTTTTTGATAAAAAAAATCGTTATAATGTCTGTTTGCCTCGTCTTAAGGCCATGTGTCACACCATTCGGCCGGTAAAACAGAACACAATTACGCGTGCCAAGTGTTCTCGAAAACGGCTCTACATAATAACACGAAATTTGCACAGTCGATGTCAAAAGAATAGAGAAACAACGTCTTTCTTTGCGATTTTGTCGATTTAAAAAAAAAACAGTTTCTCTTACCACCCAAGACCCAAACGAAAGTGAAAGAAAAAAAATAATTGGTACACGTAATCGTCTAACGAAGGGGAGGCGGTTGTTCCTTGACTCAAAACGATAATTTTGAGACCTCAACCGTTTTACTCAGCGAGTCATTACGTAGATCTGTGGGTGACTCTACTTTGCAGGTATTCGTCAAGAATTTTCCAAAAAATTCGCGTGACACCCACCGATTTTAGTTCTCGCGAATTCCAGCGATGGCGCAGAGAAATCATTCTGTCGCGTCGATCAAATATCGAAGTCTGTTGCTCGAGCTCGATAAAGCAGGGTTCGCACACACCTTCTGAAATGTATTCAGCGATTGACGTGTGATCTCGGCTCCGCGCTCGATTTTGACAGCCGATATTATGCTTTTGGAATAATATTTAATAAATGTGTAATTTTATATAATAAATGTGTAAGTGCATAGAGTTCGGCGTCGTGCGAAGGATTAGGTGTTTTTATCGCCCAGTTCCACACATTCGCTGACACATTTTAAGGTATCTTTATTTCAATATATTTTCATCCGTTCAAATACAATATTAATACGTTTCACTTTCATTGTCAATCTTATTACTGTTCAATGTCACCGCCATCACTCTTTATAAAAATTATTGTTTCGGAGAGGGTTTACACTGGACCGAACAGTAAGTTAGGTTCACTTTGCATAAATTGTCCTTTGAAAAGGCTGTTGATAATTACCTGGTTCAACCAGTGGTTATAACGAAAAACGAGTTAAAGTCTTTATGATTGAACGAAAACCTTTTTTTCCTATTTTTCTTCGCAAGGAATCTTTAGAAAAAAAAATACAACCAGAGACAGACCATAAACTTGTTTTTCTTCTAAATCGTTGGTTCCGCAGGGAATTTGCAAGGAACAATCTGTGCATAAATCAGTGTCGCAAAGTGTAAAGTAGCTCACTGATATTTAAAGTTACTGGATTTATGCAAAAAGTAAAAAATTTGACTTATTTACTGTTCAACCTGATGCACTTATTCTTTGCAAGGAACAAGTGTTGCGAAGAGTGGTTGCGGAGGACTAAACAGTGGTACGATTGACTTTAAACCTTTACGTTAAACTAGTAACTTTGAACATTAGTGAGCTACTTCTTACCTTGCGGATCTGATCTTTGCATAAATTATCCCTTGTGAAGGCTGGCTAGAGAAGTGCCCTGCGTAGCCAATGATAGTCAAGGAAAACAAGTGTCCGGCCAGTCTTCGGAAGTATTGGTTCTACCAAAGACTTCACACACAGGAAAAAAACCGAATTTTTTTTTCATACGATTCAGAATACTCATACTTGTTTTTCTTTACAATAACTGGTTTACGCTGGGCGGTTGTGTAGCCAGCCTTCGCAAGGGATAATTTATACAAAGATCAGTCGAGTAGAGTAAAAAATAACTCACTTATATTCCATGAACTAGTTTTATATAGAGAGACAAAGTTAATCTAACTACTGTTAGAGTTGCTGTTAAAATTGATATCAAACTCTTGTGATACCGTAAAGAATAATCAACTAATTTTCATATCAATAATCATCATTCATGTCACCAGTCGTTAATCATTATTTTTAGTAGATACTCAAATAAATCTTATTTTTTTCTGCGAACCGGCTGAACACTTTTTCAGCTGAAATGTTTTGCTAACAATGTCATGTCTATGTTCAGCAGTGACATAGGAGAGAATCATTCCTGAAACATTGCGCTTCTAATTGTAAGCCACAATTTCACTAGCCCCATGGCGAAAAACTTCTCTCGTAGCCGGCGGAGCTCACTGAGAGTACTGTTGCTGGTTGGAAAAATTTACATAAATTAGGGTGGTACTCTTTTTTTATATGCTTTCTCAAATTTACAGCATTCATTTAATAATTTTTTTTAAGGCGGGATGTACATTTACAACGATAAAAACCGATTTCTTTTTTGTTTCTTCAAACGATGGAACTATATTTGTAGAATATTTTTCCAAAGTTTCAAAGCGAAATGAGAAAAATATCGAACGTTGTATCTCGTCAACGCTGTGCCTTCTCACACGGATTTGGAGCGCGCACCGCAGGGAGTAGGGAAAGCCCAGAGGGACAGGCGGATATGGGCAAAAAGTAATTAAATTAACAACTCACAATTACAACTACAACTGTAATTAATAACTTAATTACTTTGAAACAGTTATGTAATTAGTTACCATAAGTACCTAGTGCAATTTAAAGTAATTTCTATGTAAGCTCCAAACGCGTTTTCCTCAAAAGTACATTTCGAAACTGGTGTGCAGGATTATTTAAAAACTATTAAGTCGATTGAGTAGTAGTAAACTTGGTAGTAATATTGATAATATTACCACCTACTTGACAAGAATTGTTTTAGAGAACTTAGAAAAAAAAAAATACTTCTTTAATCCAAATGTTACAGATATTTCGCGCAAAATGTTGTTTTTTCTCTGTAAATGCCATTCTCTTAAATTTATTTTCTTCATTTTAGTTACTGCCAAATAGAAACTGGACATGTTTTAACTGAACATTTTTTTGCAAATCAAAGTCTACGGGAAAGTCACCGAATCGCAACTCCCGCGGCAACCTTGCTGTAACACTCCGCCCATAGTTCCGCCATTTTGATGATAAATGAATTTTAGAAAATCGTTTTGTACCTATACTTAAATATACAATTAAAGCACACCTACAATTTGAAAAATCCAGAATAATTATTCCTTAGTTTCAAAAATCCCTCGAAATTGCTTGGTTTTTCCCGTCTAAATTGAATTTGGATTTTTTCAATCTTTCTTCATGACCATCGCTCCAGCTTCTAAGGCTGATTTATGAATTATTAAGATTTGTGTATAATTATTGAAGAAACCTTCGTTGTTCTTTATATTCAATTACAAAAACGCATCAACTGCATGAGCTACCTATAGATTCTCCAGTCGGCGTTGTAGATTTACAATGATATTATCGCTACTAAGTATTTATACATAGTAAATGTTGATTTTCACTCCATTGCCAAATTTGAAAATCTCTTTAATATTCGTAGTGAAGTAGCTACTTTTTATACAAATTACGACAAAGGAAACAGTTCGTTGTATCAAATTATTTCTTTATGCTTCCTTAGGTGAAACTTAAATAAAATTTATGCGATTATTTGAATTCAACTATTGCGCATTAATTTTTTTCTGAAGGGGGTCGCCGGCTCACGGGGCTCGAGGGCCCCGTCGTCGAAAAAAGTATTTGAGCCTATTTGTCCAAACAGTTTAAAACCGCAAAACTGCACTGTCGTCTGAAAAATAATTCGAGTCAAACCTATTTGTTCAAACAGTCTATAGTCGTAAAATTCCACCGCTCATATGTAGAGCGAGTCTCCAGCTCTACATATGAGCTCTTCTCTATTGCTAGAGAATTCAACCCTTGTAGAACCTCCCGAAAACAAAAACCGACGGAGAGAAGAAATGCTAAACTGTTAATTGTTTCAGGGGTTACCCGCACTTGCGATTTTGAAAAAATCGATTTTTTTTTATTGCATTTTTTGAAGTATAAGTATCTATTCCGGGCCCATACTTCCGTATGGGCCCGGAATAGATGACTCTATGTAAGTTTACAAAAAAAAATATTTTCTTCGTATAAACTGAAATTGAAACTTTAAACGCGTTTTTCTCAAAATGGCATTTCTGAAGTCGGTGATCAAGATTACTCGAACACTAATGAACCGATCTTCTTGAAATTTTGCAGGCTTATTTAATACATAAAAATGTAGTCTTTAATCGTTCGATTTTTTTTTTCGAAAAAAATGGCCGTTTTATAGCCAAAAAACGGCCGTTTTTTTTCGTTAAAATCGAACCATTAACTTTGACTGTCCGCCATTTTGTGAAAAATGAATATTTTTTACAATCCTTCGATTAAAGACTAGTTTGTACTTATATTTGACTAAATCCATCCGCATTTTTTTTTCAGATGATCCACTTCGCCGCAATGTTGGTCACCGCAAACCGTGTATATAAAAACATTATTTCATTGACGGCCATTTGCCACTAAACAATGTAATATTTTTCAATAAAAAAATTACTGAAAGTTCTTCAAGATGTGTTCTTTAAGATGGTATATTGATCGATTAAAAAAGTTTTGTAGTTTTCTTGAAAAAAAATCATGAAAAAGGCCTTTTTTGCGCTACAAGTGGGGGTAACGCCTTAAAAGATAAGTTTCACCACTCTTTTAGCGAGTGAGTCTCGAGCGATTCCGCTTGCTCGCGAATTTGGCCGAAATCGTATTTATTGAAGATAAATGGCATCGAAAATATATACGCTGCTCAAACCTATTTGTTAAAAAAAAATTAAACCGCATACTTTACCGCTCTTCTATAGTGCGAGTCTCTAGCGATCTCGATTGCTGGAGAATTCAGATGAAATCGAATTGAACAACGATACGCGTCGTTTAGAATATGAGTATTTCATAAACTCATTTGTTTAAACAATTCAATAAAATTTTCTAATGTCGCTACGTTTTGATAGAGCGCGTCCTGAACGATGATGTTATCCGAAAATTCCGATCGAAATAGAATTTCTGACCGTAGTGAGAAAAACGGTGAAGCTATATTGTTTAAACTATATATTATAAAATATCACGTCTTTTTGGTAGAGCGGATTTCTCTAGCAACGTCGTTTGCTGAAAATGTTTATAATTCTTGAATCGGGGCGGAATTGCCATGCGCATTTATATACATATATATTATATATGCATGTGCGTGCGTAAATTGTTCATTCACATAATTATTAATTAATTGCATCGCTCTTTCGCGAGAGCAGTGATTGGGCAACTATTTTTGCCGGACTCTGCACGCAGAGCAGATTCACGCCTCATGCTTGATCTGAAGCATAGAAGCGTACCACGGTCGTCTAAGACTAGGTGTGTGTATCGATCGATCGATACACACACATACAGCCACTTACGACCGAACCGCGTGCAAAAAGGTCACTTCTTTCTTTCTGCACGTGGCCAGCGTAACGAATACACACACGCGCAGCAACCGTCGCCTATCGGGCCTCGACTCTCCGGCGTAGCGCCCGGCATAGGCCTCCGAAGTAACTCTAGTGGCGCAGCCCTTGCGGCGAGTTTTGGCAAAACTTGGATTGGTTTTCGTCTGCTAGTGCAGTTTGCCGGTTGCCATTTAAATCAGGTGTTTGCGTGAATGACAGAACCGCGTGTGATGTTTACGTTGTAAAAACAGTGTTTCACGTCATATTTGGGATTGTTGACGCGTGTTTGAGGAAGAACTTTTCCCATCACAGTCCTTTTCTCACCAGCAACAATTTCGCGAACTTCCGATACATGATGACTATCGAAAGTTTTCTGCCTGTATCACAATATCCTTTATATAAATTTCCGACGCAAAGAATAATTTAAACAGAAATTTCGTTGTACGGCAGAAAAAAATTTGTGTGCAGCCAATGTACGCAATTTCATTAACATTCTCTTCGTCACATACCTATAGATATGCTTTTAGGGCGAAAGGAAGTCATAAGGATACATTGAAATCCGCAAGTAATCGTTATTAGTTCCATCACACTATTCTATTTTATTCACAAGCACATTCCATTCACAATGTGAGATCTACAATCGATGATGCTTGCTCAAGCCTAGCCTAGTGTTTGTGCCGGTTTGACTCAACCGCCATGCGCCAATCCAAGTTTTGCCACCGGCAGCCGTTGCGCGGCGCCACCACGAAAGTTACTTCGGAGGCCTATAGAAAATGTGCGCTGCCCCATCGGGCGGTAGTACGCGGCGGCTCGTAGCTAAAACCTCCGAGCTCTGCACTACCGACGTGATTTTCCAGCGTGTGACACATCGCCTTAAAAATGCTAAGGGAGCGAAGTGCAGAGCCGAAATCACGTAAACGAAAAGCAGCATATACAAAATTAGCATAACGAACACGAAGGACGCTTATTAAAGTTTGACAACGCTCGTTTAGGTCGAAATTTAACATTTCAATGGAAACATTTTTCAGGGTAGATTCCGCTACAACGAAATGCGAAAACTGTCCCCCTTTATCATTACTATAAATAAATAGTCATTCGAATGAACGGGAAATCGAACCTAAATTTTGACGGGAAAGTCGCATTAAGAAATACTTGTCATGATGCTTCTGCTGAAGTTTTAAATACCGCCCTATGGCGACACAATGATGTTCCGTCGACGATCTTCTTCAAAACGACGATACCAAAGACTCGATTCTGAACCCGGAAATGTTCTTCCACGATGTCCGAAAACGAGAACTCGATACGTATATTTCCGCGAACTAGTATGCTGTCACAACAATGACATGAGCTGAATTTGACTAAATATTAGGTTGGTAAGAAAGTCTTACGACACTTAACTGTTCGGCTAAATATTTGTTCTAGTCAAGCAGATCGAGAACAATCGAGCGTAGAAATTACTAGAATGTTTAGGAACTTTCATGTCAAAGGGTACTCGGTTGTTGCGATCTGACAGTATTGGTAAATATGGATCTAAGCACACTTCGAGCGATCGCCTATTTCGTCTTTTGTCTAAGTTCGTCTTCTTCACGACAACGCTCGGCCCCACGTAGCTGAAATTATACAAAAAACTGTTTCAGTATTAGAATAGAAAGTACTACCACATCCAACATACTCACCGGACTTAGCCCCGTCAGATTATCATTTATTTCGAACTTTGAAAAACTATTTACGCAATAAACAATTTCATAATCAAACGAATCTTCAATTCAAGACCTACACTGCCAAAAAAATTATTCAATTTAAATAGGATCTATTTAAATCAAATAGGTTTTTTCCTTGTCTCACGGCCTACTACGATCTTATTTGTTTCAATTCTATTCTTTTTAAATATTAAATATATTCAAATTGAATAAATAAAGATTCGATTCAAACAAATATTTATTTGCTTACAATGTACACTGTAAATCTAAGTGTACCACATGTATAAAATATTTCATAAATTCAAAATGAAATTAAACATTTAAGGGAAGATATACACCTAGGAGCCGGAAAAAAGGTTATTTTTATGAATTTTTCAAGGAAAACTATTTGAATTTTCGGATTGGGGTTTTAATTATCTAAAAGTATATACATTCAAAAATATGTTTAATTTTCTTCATTTAAAAATATTAAAAATATTAAATAAAAATCATATGAAAAAAACCAAAATGATTAATAAATTAGATACTATAATCTAGTACTTGTCATAGCTGATTTTGAAGATATCGGTTGAAGACAAAATGGCGGACGTTTAAACATAAATAGTGATTTTTGGGCCAAAATTTAGTTATTATTTTGCCTATAAAACAAAAACTAAGTAACGGAGAAAAAAATCTTATGTCAAGTACTAGATGAAGGTGTAGAGAATAACCACAAAAAAGCTCAAAGCAATCGGTTCATTAGTTTTCGAGAAATTTTGGGTACCGATTTGAAAAGCGTGGTTTTGAGAAAACCGCGTTTGAAAATTTGGGAATGAATAAATCATGAAATTTGTCAACTTACATGAAATCATCGATACCAGGCCCATAGTGTAGGTCTTCTACGATCAACGGAATGTTCATAGCTTCTAAATCCTCGACCTCGACCATCTCGGTGTATATCTCCCGTTAATTGAGAGTTTTACCACAACGATTTGGTATCGTAATCCGTCACTCCCGGGCCTTTTAAAATGATTTTTTTCGATGAAAATATACTTCACCTATATGAGAATCGAACCTAGAACCTACCTACTCATCGCTGCACATGCTGTCCTTATGCTACCGAGTGCTTGCAACGGCTATGTCGCAGATATGGCATAACAGACCAAATAAATTTCTATTATTATTTGTTGTCTCACATAATCTATATTAATTAATTAATATCATTGTGATAATTAGAGAGTTTTATTGAATAACATACCATAGATTTTTCGAACATAAACGATATATATATATAATCATGCTCTCTCCACCCTATCTACTCCCATACCCCTTTCATATGTGTGTTTTTACTAAAGACGGACCATTAGTTTAATTAAATAGATCCATTTAGTGGATTCAACTAAATTGTATCAGGTTGATAAAAAAGTTTTGTCGCAATAATTTCAATATAATTTATTTATTTATATATCTTATACAAAACATTTCTAATCAACAATATATTCGCCATCGGTTTCTATGACACTCGACCATCTAGTTGGCAACTCATTTATTCCCTTTGCCCAAAACTGCGGCGGCTGGAACTCAAAGAAATTTGAAATATCCCTTCTGAGATCGTCGACGTTTTCGAAAGTTTTGTTTCTCAAATATGCCTTCAAATGTCTGAACAAATGGTAGTCAGATGGCGCGATGTCGGGAGAGTATGGTGGATGAGGAACGGTATTCCAGTGAAGCTCAGTGATTGTTTTGTGGGTTTCCTTTGCGACATGGGGTCTCGCGTTGTCGTGGAGAAGGTGCACAGTCGCGCGTCTTGGCCGTTTTTTTCTTATAGCTTTTGCCAATTCCTGGAGATTTTCGATGTATCGTGTAGAGGAGATCGTCTTACCTACAGGGAGAAAATTGTGAAAGAGCATTCCCTTTGCGTCCCAGAAACAGCACAACAAAACCTTTTGTGCGTGACGATCAGATTTCGGTTGGTATGGCGGTTTTTCTCCGATAGGAAGCCAGTAGGCGAAACGCGTTCTGTTATCATACAAGACCCAGCTTTCATCTCCCGTCACAAGATCTTCTAAAAACTCCTTGCGATGGTGGCGAAGCAGGAGAGACTGGGAGATGGTCACGCGACAGTTCTTATTGTCGTCGGTGAGACGGTGTGGTATCCATTGAGCTAGAACCTTCCTGTATCCCAAGTTGTGTGAGTGATTGACTATTGACGGTTGGGTGCAGCCAAGTTCTCTTGCTAGCTCGTGCGTACTTGCTTCCGGTTTTTCTTTGATGCAGCCGAGTAATGCTTTATCATCGAAGGTCGACGGTCGTCCGGAACGTTCCTTATCTTTCAAGGCTTGTGTCTCCAGATTTAAAACAATTGAACCAACGCTGGACTGTTCGATGAGAAACTACGTTTTCGCTGAATGCATCCTGTATATTTTTAGCAATTGTGCTTGCGCTCGTGCCGCGCCGCCACTCGTAAAAAATGATCGCTCGAAGTTGCTCCTGCGAGATCGAAGCCATTTCTGTCTACTACCCATATAGGGTCGCCTGTCATAACAAAAATGCCAGCATTCAGCCATTAAACGGTTTGCTGATAATCGGCCAATGATTCGTCGACCAGCATTGGGGTATTGTAGGCGGATGAACGGCTTGCCAGATCTATGCCAGCCATTCGTGGGCCAATACTATCGCACCGATAATGTGGCGATCAGCATTGGGGTATCGTAGGTAGATGAACGGCTTGCCAGATCTATGCCAGCCATTCGTGGGCCAATACTATCCGACCGATAATGTGGCGATCAGCATTGGGGTATCGTAGGCGGATGAACGGCTTGCCAGATCTATTCCAGCCATTGATGGTTTGTTTTTTGGTGTTTTGCAAATGCAGGTCGTTAAACTGGAACACGTAAAAACAAGGGATAAGGTTTCGAAAAGCATATCCCACTGATGAAGCTGAAAATTTGCACCAACCTTCTTTTCAATACTTTAAGAGAACCTTTAAAAGGATATTGGCGACTAGCAATAGTTTTCGATATATCGTATATTGAAAGTTATCTATTGTACTGCGCTTCTACTATATTAAATAAACCCAAACAAAACCATCGCACATGGCAAGTGATATGCACATACGGGCGAGCACTGTTTGCCAGGAAGCAGCGCGGCCGGAGGAGTGGGGGTGTCTATCGGATATATAGATATACTCGTATGGCGTGAAATAATAAACTTTATAATGCGATATATCGAAAACTATTGCTAGTCGTCAAAAATCCGTTAACGGTTTCTCTTAGGATAATGAGAGGAAGTTCATTGCAAAATTTCAGCTCGATCAGAGGAGTGTGCTTTTCGGAACTTCACCCAAAACGAGCGAGTTATTTTTACAGCCTAAATGGACCGAACAAATTATCGGTAAAATTTAATGTCACGAATAAAATTATCGGCATAAAAGTAAGGAACGAACAAACGATGGATTCTGTAAGTGTTGGAATGGCTAAGTGGGTAGAGCGCTCGACACTAGAACGAAAGGCGCAGGTTCGATCCCGATGAAAGGCAAAAACTTGAACAATTCAGAAAGCGTTTTTAATGCAATTATTCTATTTACATGGACACAAGTAAAGCATAAGAAAACCCAAAAGATACTACTAGAATTTTTATATGCATAATTTGTCAATTTTTTGTTTTTCATTTCCGGCAGACGATCCGGCAGCCGTTGCTGGGCCAATATGGACGTATGATAGTTGGCCAAGTCTTAGCAGCCATTCATGGTTTACCATTACCAACCATGCATGGTGCGGATCTGGCCCGTTTGTATAGCCATTACCGCGCCATCGTTTGTTCTCTGGCAACCAGTCGTGGGCCATTACTGTGCCGATTGTAAAACCCTATTTGGGTAGAACGCGCGCTCGCCCTTTTATACCCTGTCACGCGGAAGAGTGGAAAACATTCTAGAATATTCTCGACATAGCTCGATGTCATATTGCGTCAATACGTAAAAAGACATTTTTAAAATTTCTGCGACAAAACTTTTTTATCAACCTTATATTTTGAACAGATGAAACCGAATCACAGATTTATTAGGATCAAATAAAATATTTAGTTAATGGACGATATTAAATAGATTTTGACTTGAATAAATAAGTATATTTAAAGTAAATCATTTAAATAATGGTATGCAATAGGGAAAATTTGATTTCACGATCAAATTAAAGAAATTCAAATAGACCCGGTTAGGTAATATCAATAGAATTTTTCTGTCAAAGTTCACCAGAGCGTTGGACACGAGCTGTAGATAAAGAGGGAGACTATATTATAAATTAATCTTGACTTAACAAAATGTTATGTTTATTTAAATAGCAAAGACGTTGTTTGTGCCGCAAGACTTTCTTACCGACCTAATATAAATGGCCAAAATTCAGAACATATGACGAACCAAGGACCTTACCTCAGGTAAGTTTCTAATTTGACAGCGCCGGCAAATCGCATCAACCGTCGCGAGCGGAGAACTCGGAGACGTGCTTTCTTAAATAACGGGCATGGCACGCACAGGCGGAAACGTCCATCGTCGACGACGACGTTACTTATAAGAAAGATTTTACGCGTGTACGGTAGCGGTCGCCATTATTACACCCTACTTTTTTTGCTCCGACAACCTGCCTTCAGGATACGTCACGTGCAAATTTCGGATTTGTTTGCGCACTGTATTAAGTGCGTTTCCATAGTAGCAATCGCAAGGCGGCCCGAAGAGACGATGCGGGATCCATGGCTCATAGGTGAAATTAATTCAGCATCCGCCAGGAGTCAAGCAGATCGAAACATCGGCTTTCGTAGATGCGAGGCAATGGCGGGAACTCCAAATATACGACGCTGCGTCGTTCGATGATGCTCTATGCATTGAGACAGATGCTACCTCGGGGCATAGAAAAATAATCGCAATAGTAAATTGAAAACGTTTCGAAATGCTATCGCAATGCCCTGTGGCATCGCCTCGGAGGGTTTGTCGGAAGCCGAGATGCTACCAACTGTGCCGTACGGGCGAATCGGGCTGCATAAGCTTGGAATTTGAAAAACACGATTTTTTATTATATATTTGTATAGCTCCGGATCTTAACGTTAATGTACGACAAAGATTTTTTTTAAATTCCAAAAATTAACTGAGTTATGACGATTTTTGTGAAGAGTCGGATCGCCCATTGCGTTAACCGTTTTTTATTTTCGGTTTTTCTCGAACCTCTATTTGACGGAACGCTGCAAGTCGTATCCCAAAATTCACTCGTCCAATTCACTTTAAATTCGGACAGAGTTTATAACATTTTCTATCGTATGATCGTATGATTTTTTGATATGTATTTCCATATGTTAATATCAAATGATTGAAATTGTGTTTTTAAACGAAAATCGAACATCTTTTTGCAGACTGCCATCTGGGTCATTTTCAAAGTTTTAAGGTAGTACCTCCACAGATGAGTTGAATTAAGAAATGGTTGAAATTTGACATATATGTTATTCAATACATTATCCAAACATCTGTGCAATTTGAATAAGTTTGACCACCCCAAACCTGAGATATTTACACTTAAAGTTGGCTTGGTTTACACGCAACAAATGCGTTATGATTGGCAAACAGAGCATCATTAATTTTACCGTCAAAACTATAATTAAGAAATTGATAAAAAACGAGGATAAGCTAGAGTAAGATATCACGAATAATGTGAAAAAAAATGAGAATGATTCACCATCTAGTTTCCAAGATATAACCATGAAAAGCCCTCACAATTTTGGTGCAAAGCCTGGCAAAGCCTGGCAAAGCCTGAAAAAAAAAACAATTGGGGCAAAGTCTGGACAGTCCCAGCAAAAAGTTTACTGGCAATGGTAGATCAAAAATACAATATAAAATATATTTTACGGCAATAAATGATATCCATCGTATTATCTACTAGTACCGAGTCAATGTTGCGTAGTTTTTAATTTTATTTATTACTATTTAAACCAATTATCAATCTTTTAAACATGAACATGGTATCTAAACTTTTGGTTGAGATTTTCGCAGAGGAACTACCTTAAAAACATATCCGGTCATACGAAAGTATTCTCACTGCACTAGAAGTACACGTTTATATTTTTCTTTTCTGATAACTCTAGTTGCCGGAATCACCTACATAGATTGGCCATGCAGAAATGGCGGCATTTTGTTTCAATTATAATTTCATTGTTGAATAATATTTTTCAATAAAAAAATAACTTATACTTAGCAAGACTATGTATTTATTGTATGTAAAATGCCGAATTCGTCATCATAATACTTTCTCAGAAAAAAATATCGCAAATTGGCCTGCCCGTGCAGAAATTGTCGTCGGGGTCCAATTGGATTCCCATACTTGTCCCTACTTCTTACTGAAACGTCGCGCTCCTACATTGGAATCTCATCGGGATTGGAGTCCAATGAACGAATCCAATTTCAATCCTGAAGGATTGCTACATTGTCGAACGGAATCCGATATGATTCTTGATAGATCCCATGGCATTTTGTACGTTGAATTTGATAAACGAAATGGATAAATATACAAAATGAGTGGAGCTTTAAAAAAGTATAAATCTTGTCTTAAAAATAGATAATTGGCTTAAGGGGCTAGAGGCCTGAAAAAGGCCAAATTATGATTTTTTTCTGGGAAACGGTTGGCGAAAAAGAAATGCATTGTTTCAAGACAAAAACGTATATATATTCAGCGCCGTTAAAAAAAATCACCGAATAGTACAGCAAAGAACAAAACTCCCAGCCGCCGGCAGATGATGACATTTTTCCCGACGTTGGAAGGTGGACACTCTCCTGCTTAAATGGCCCATGTGAAATCTAACAACCAAACGGGTAATTTAAATGAACAATAAATACGAGTCGTTGACGATCGTCGATCTTAAATTTTTTCACGTGGCGACGAATTTAAGCTCGAGCATAACAAATCTGTGAAAAAAGTCGTCATTTTTATGTAACTATTGAAACATGAAGATCGTTTCTCAAAAAGTGAGATCGTCACCGACCTTTAAATGGTTCTCATCGTATCTCCTGTAAATTTGGAAACAACCAACCAAGTGGTTCTCGAGATATCATGTCCACCGACTTTGAAAACAGTGTTTCGCGAAAAACGCGTTGAAACTTTGTAGTATGGTGCTGTTACCGCTCGCCCGGCCGATAGCGACTGTTAGAAGCTGTAGTTCATTCCATTTTAGGAATATTTCGATGAGATTTTCAGGGAATATATGTAAAAGGTGATACTGTAGAATAAAAATATATTTGGAAAATGCAATTATTTGACCCACCTAGGTGGATGTAGCCCGTTAAAAAAGTATACCTTGAAAATGGATTTGAATGACATCAGTGAAAATCCACTGTAGTTATCGTCTGCTATTTATTTTACTGCACTTTGGCATAACCTCACCACACACGTACACGCTCACGAAAAGTGGGGATTGAAAATTCGAACGGTCAATATTCAGAAGGACCAAAATTTCGAATTCAGTAATGACGAACGTTCCAATATAGATAGGTCAATCTTATGATAATCTGTAAAATAGTTAATCGAAATTGTGAATACAAAAATGTTGAAGTTGATTTATAGCGGAAACAAATATCACATTTGACAAAATAATGAGAGATTTAATATCGATTCGCCTGTATATATACACCAAACAATTCGAGACGTCAAATAGTCGAATTGTAAATATAACGACGGTTTACAATTTCGAATTCATTTTTTTGTCGTGACACGTTTTTTGTCGTGACAGTCCAGTCCATAACACCTTTTTTTTAAAGGAATTCAGGAATACATCGAAACTCCGAAGCTACGATGCTGCCGAACCGAAATTACCATGTGGAAAATAAGGGGTTTTGTGCATCTATCGACTGCTGAGTATAGTGCAAGTCTATTTGTGGCCTTGCCAGGGGAAGCCTTAGTGGGGCTTCACCTGGGAGAGCCTGCATAGGGCCTTATCAGGGGAAGCCTGCATAGGGCCTTATCAGGGGAAGCCTGCATAGGGCCTTATCAGGGGAAGCCTGCATAGGGCCTTATCAGGGGAAGCGTGCATAGGGCCTTGTCAGGGGAAGCCTTGATAAGGTCTTATCGGGGGAAGCCTTAGTAGAATCTTTTCACGGACGGCCGTAATAGGGCCATTTTGTCATTCTGCCTGATTCCGGGCCTAAATACTTCCGGCTCCATCTGGGCAGAATCAGGCTGTCCGGAGTAGGTGTTACCCGTATCACACCCGGGTCATGGCCTGATCCCGATCAGGCTAACCATAAGAAATTTCTACGCGGGCGCAAACCGACCGCGTCTGCCGCTATTGGTCATATATGTTTATTTTTCTCCTAATACTTGGAATAGGCGGGCCGTCACGTTCTTTTTCACTTTTTTTTAGAAAGACGCGTAATTTCTGTCCCTGAATAAAATGTTTCGAGGAAATAATAATTAAAAAATTTTTTAATGCATTTCAGAGACTTGCAGCATGTCGATTTCGCATGAAATGTCTTGCACCAAAATCGATGAGTACAAACGAGAGTCCCGGACGCGTTTCCTATGCATGTAGTATATACATATATATATATCCCCAGTTCCTACTCTTCTTTTCTCCATTCTACGGCGTGCACGGGTGTGTTACCCCGTTAGCCATAGGTAAGCTAATGTATACATTACTATTATACATATCTGCGATACCGACCGTCCGATCGCTGATCTTGCTCGTTTACACGTACTTATCTCTACTACAAACGTATGTATATACACGATATCTGCATAATAGTAAAGCGGTTGCACACGACAACGAGATGTGCTCGCACAGCCGCTTGCACGCTGACGGGAAAAAATCCGAGAGCAGCAAATTCAAGTTACGTCGCAGGGGATCGAACGTTGACTTGCTAGTGCGATCAAACGCTTCCGTCGCTCGTAAAAAAACCTAGAACTTTCTTAGCACAATGAAGATTCCAAAAATGTTATGGCAATGAGTGAAAACTTCGTTTATATTATTCATGGGCGTTATAGGTTTTGCAATTTTATTATCGTGATAATAATAATTATTATTACTGTTGTTATTGTCTGCTTCAACGATATTGCATGTTAGGCAGTGTTCGCCTGGGCCAAAACTTGGATGGGTACCTGCATAGTGCAGACTTAATCGTTGTAGTCGACATGCACCTAAGCTTGCACTATGTGTCCGTACTTTAAAGTACCTCGTGTTAAACACAAAGTACTTTACGGCAGTGCATGCAAAAAAAGTTGTGTGCGGTAGAATGTTTCGTACTAAAGTACGAAACATTCTACCGAGCGGTTTCTCGGCTGTTTTTTTACGGCTTTTTCAATAATTTTTTACGGGCAAAGCATCGAAATAATCAATCTCATTGTTTTTGCATAATCTTTATTAACATTTAAATAAGCTTTACAAATTTTTTGAAGTCAAGATATATAATAGAATAAAAGTTATAGTGGCCGACAGGAAGACATCAAGTAAAAGAGGTGCTTGACGGTGGCCAAGATTGTGGCTGTTCTGCTTATCTGAAATCAAAAAACCAAACGGCATTTTAATCTTCATATTTAAGACTAGCGATTGAACTAGAATGAATTCTAAATTACAAAAATTGACTTTTTTATACACTTTTGAAAATTACATTCTATTCTTTACTCATTTTTTCTTAAGTTTTTCGCTCGTACAAAAAAAACTATGGAAGCAATCATGATAATCCTAGTTCAATCGCTGGCTTATAACATATTAAAGATGCTGTATAAATTTGAACAAGATCGGTGCAGTAGTTTCTGAAATATCGTGGTCACCGTTTCGAAAAATGGTGTTTCGAGAAAAACGCGTTTGAAAGTATACCTGCTCCGTTCCAGGGCCGTAACTTGTGAACCACTTCGAATATCGAAAAATCCTTTGGCACACATTTTCTACACATGTTGTAGATGTGATTTATGAAGAAAAAAATCGATTTTTTCGACCCGAGAAACTAGAGGACCGCCTCAACTAAGTGTCCGATGATACCCGAAATATACAATCAGTAAGAATACTATCTGTATAATCATAAGTGTTCTATAGTTTGCCTATTCCCCCGTGCAAGAACAATACAGTGATGCTTTAGAAAAGAGTTGACAACACTCTGGAGGTCTCTTAGGGACTTAAAGTAATCAGGTGTGGAATAAAAGTGACTCATTGATAATTGCTACGGTACAAAGGTATAATGTTGACGAAAGTAGCGAGGACCCAACAAGTCCACCGAAACGAGTCCGTCACATCGATGGTTGAGTCAACCGGATCTTCCTAATTATGGCTCACTTTGAGGATCAGTTACATATTTTCTATTGAATTTCTTTTATTAATATCACGTGCGTGTGTCGGTATAGGCATGATTCTGTCTCGCCGTACTCGATTATTAATACATTGTACAGTAACGATCGATAATTCAAAATAAAATATATATATAATTAATATAATAAAATATAATATATATATATATAATTAATATAATAAATATAATATAATAAAATATATAAATAATTCAAAATAAAATAAAATACAAAATTATTCGGCGATCAGGTGCGGGATATCGTTATACACCCGAGTCATTCAGAAAGCCGTCGGGACCATTCATCTTCTTATTCGGAAAAACTACCTCATTTCTCTCTCCTCACTTTAACTCCAAGTTCCGAGGTACAACCAATTATCACCTTATTCGTTAATAACAACTTTGAGAAAGTTGTTATTATTATAGGTTCCGAGCGGTGGCACCATAGCAATCAATCACAAATTTCTACACATTGATCTTTTTGGTCCGCTGTGCGCGCGCGCGCGTATGTGTGTGTGTGTAAACATAAAATGTTCGTAATGAAGAAGTGATTTTTTGTTCTACATAACAATATTACTCGTTGATGGCAGACAACGACCGGTCGTGAAAGACCCATAGAGAAAAGACAAGAAATAATAGGTAATCAATGGACCATCTATTTTGGAACTGGCGGCTTAGTGAAACTCAACGTTGGACGAAAAACATTGCATGGTGTTCACTGACAATTTTTGAAAAATATTCTAGCGAGGTACGACAATATTCTCCCACAATTCATGCTCACATGCTCTTCCGTTGAGGATCAACGAAAATTGTGGCGTAAATCGTGTAGAAACTAATTTTTGCCGTCAATTTTGCTGAAATAAATCTTTACATTTGTTCTATAGTGCTCTACTTACAAGAAAATTATTCATGTACCTCAAGTTTTGATAACGTTAGTCTACGATGGTTAATTGATGGGCAAGAAACAATCTGGACATACAAAAGGTTGGGGACAATTCTAGAGCAGACATTTGTTGTAAATTTGAACCTTAAAATCTGAACTCTTTGACCAATTTCCGCCAAACTTTATCGGGTATACCGTATATACGTGTGAGTTCTTCATTGCCGTGCGAACTTTCATCCAGATACCTAACAAAGTGTGAACGTTTCCGGCACACAAGGACGTTTTTTTGAAAATGTAAGTTTCCATGAAATTCAAAGCGTTTCCCCGGTTTTCATTAAATTCGTTAAAACAAATGATTCAATTTGTTGTTGAATCATTGAATTATTTGTTAAAAATTATAGCAAGCACGCTTGAAAGCATGCCTGCTGTAATTCACTGTTCGTATTCTTACGTGCGGACGGAAATATGTACAGACACGCGCGCGCGCACGCATACAGACAGTCACATTTTTTCGAAAAGTTATTCTTTCAGCCTTCGAAACATTTGCAATGTTTCGAAACATTACAACCCATTTGCATAAAAATTTGTCATTATTTCAAAGAAAACAAAGCTGCTTGTTTGTGGAGAACAAACTATCCAATACTTTGTATGAAAAAAAAAACTATTTTTGTGGGAAAAAATCTTTTTTTTTCTCTAAAAATAACTCAGACGACAATCTGTATATATTTAAGATTCTAGTCTACATTATGTGCGAACATATACGCAGTTAGGATCTAGTATTTTTTTTTTGTTTTCAATCATTTACAGTCTCTACCCTTTGGTGCAGAGACTGATTTTTTCGTGAATTTTTTTGTTTCATGTAAAGAATACTCATGAAAATTTGTAACTTTGTGTGTTTTTTATTTGATATTTTAAGTATGCAAAAATGTTTTATTTTTTTTTTCATGCAAATTCCCAGTCGTGTACATCGATGTTTAGAGGACGTCGCTCAAAAAGTTCCCGCACTGCTGGAGTTCTTCTCCGCGCTGTAATTGTCTGGAACAAAAAAATCAAAATGATTCTTCCCCCTCAGTAGACGCACATGGGTGCGTCCGGCCGTTTCTAGAAATTGATAGGTCCGAACGGTTAGTCCATGGAATAACAATAACAAAGATAATTTTTTATCCATCACCTAATGCACGCTGTCTTTCTATAGATCTCAAACTACTCACCTGATTTTTTCAGATTTTTTTAACGAGTCCAAGTATGGTAAAAAACGGTAGGAAACCGTAGACCCATGTGTGGCTAGGGAGGTGCGCAAATTATAGGGTGTCTACTGAGGGTTGAAGGGAAGACCGATACGCTATCGGCGAAGCAGGATTTTGAAAACATATTCAAAATTCACGAAATGACAGCTTAATAAAGTCAATTTTGTAATTCTTTATGAAATTTTTGCTATATTTTAGGGCAAAGAGACGTTTTATTTTTGGAATTTAAATGTTATTTAGGTTCACCGACAAACTGATGGCACAAGGAAGGTGTGTGACAATTTTCATCAAAATCGGTTGAATAGTTTTTGAGTAATCACTCTAGCAGTTGTGAAAAATACAGTTTTGAGAAAAACGCGCTCAAAGTTTCAACAAACTTGATGATTTTGATGTCCTACCGACTAATCCGCGATTCCAGTGCCATACAAGATTCCTTCGGCTTCCTCGTAAAAACGATTTTCCTACTGCACGGAAAAAAAGAAACAGCGAAAATCACAGTATAAACCGCATGAAAAACAGGGTGCCATATTTCATTTTACAGTAAAACAAAGTAATGTAAATCCTGTCCTACAAAAATGACGAATTTTCCTGTACACACTGAGATTTTTACAGTTACACTGGATTATTTACAGTTCGGTATTGTGAATACATCAGTGTCTTCAGTAAAAATATTCAACTGTAAAATTTACATGAGATCACTGATTTTTATACTGTACGCAAAATGCAAGGGTTACAGTGTACACTGTATTGAGTACAGAGTCATTCATTAAATTGTACAGTGTGGCACGGTCGTTTTACTCTTCTTTCGACAGTTCGTCACGTAATCTGTGCACTCTGAGATTTTTACAGTTACACAGATTTATTTACAGTTTGGTATTGTGAATAAATCAGTGATTTCAGTAAAAATATTTAACTGCAAAATTTACATGAGATCACTGCTTTTTATACTGTACGCAAACTGCAAGGGTTGCAGTGTACACTGTATTGAGTACAGAGTGATTCATTAAATTTCACAGTGTGGCACGGTAGTTTTACTCTTCTTTCGACAGTTCATGACGTTATCTGTGCACTCTGAGATTTCTACAGTTAGACTGGTTTATTTACAGTTTGATATTGTGAATACATCAGTGATTTCAGTAAAAATATTCAACTGTAAAATTTAAATGCGATCACTGTTTTTTATGCTGTATGCACATGAGGCACGAGGCCAGGACACAAAGGATTGCCAGTTAGTAGTGCGTGGTTGATGGGACGCGGACATCGAAATTTGTGCGACAGAATTCAAGAAATTATAAAGAAAGAGAGAATTTAAAAAAATGTACGTTCTTGTGTAATTAGGACTTGTCTCGCGCGTGGGGCGAGGCACGTGGCCAGGACACAAAGGATTGCCAGTTAGTAGTGCGTGGTCGATAGGATGCGAATGTTGAAATCTGTGCGACATAATTCAAGAAATTATAAAAAAGAGAGAATTATTTACAAAAAGTTACGTTCCTGTGTATGTGACTTATTTTTTAATATTTTCTACACAGTTTTCTCAAACTTCTTTTATGGATAAACGTTTTTTTGTGTGTCTCACTCAGTCAGTATATTCTTGATATATATATATGTGTGTGTGTGTGTGTGTGTGTGCGCTTGCGTGCGTGCGTGCGTGTGTGTGTGCGTGTGTGTGTGTATATATTACATTGCTTACAATATACATTGTAAGCGAAGGTTTCGCCGAACTTTTTTAATTTTATGTTTATAATCAAATTTACAGTGTGACGTTGTAAACGGTATTCACTGGTTAGGACCTGTCTCGAGCGTGGCGCGACCAGGACACAAAGGACTGGCAGTTCTTTCAGCGCTTCAATTGTTCTTTCAGCGCCATCTAATGTTATTTTTACCCCTAATTTTCTATAATATACGATTTGTCGCCTTATTAAATTACGGGGTTCATCAAGTTTGAATTACAGTATTAAAACAAGAACGTTTCCCGTGTTCACACTGTAAAAAGCAACGGTTCAAAACTGAAACTATATCTGTTGCTAACCAGTTTCTAGAACAGAGGAATTCACTGTTAAAACACCTACATAAACTCTGTCGATATAACTGGCGCATTCATTGTACATAATACAGATTAACCAACTGTCAAATTACAAGTTTTGTTAAATTTATATTACAGTGTTGAACTGTCAAAATTTACTTTTGACTACACTGTATTTTGGACTGTGTGTTCCAGTAAAAGATACAGTAGAGCGGTTCGAGTCCAAAGAGGACAGTATAGGAACTGTAATAATTTACTTTGAGCACACTGTATTTTGAGCACTGTGTTTCAGGTAATATCGCTGTGTAATCGCTCGAGTCCAATGCGAACTGTGTAGCCCCTGTATTTTGTACTATTTCTTTTTTTCCGTGTGCTGCTGCTCCCTACGGGCTTTCCGACCCGTGATTCAATAAACCGATAGGTCAACAGGGGATTCAAACTCACTTCATCAGAGCTCGCACTGTAAAGCTTTTTGGCACTTGGCACTATGCCCTTCGTTATTTTCCGTATTACGATTAATATGTTGGTTTCCGAAAAAAAATTCTCTCCCATGAAGGTCCCTTAGGTGTTCCATTAGAACTTTTTGAGTACGCGGACATTTTGAGAAGCACTAAGTTCACTACTGGTCCAAGATTAACTTTAAGGCGGTCCTCTAGTTTCTCGGGTCGAAAAAATCGATTTTTTTTCATAAATCACATCTACAACATGTGTAGAAAATGTGTGCCAAAGGATTTTTCGATATTCGAAGTGGTTCACAAGTTACGGCCCTGGAACGGAGCAGGTATACGGAGCAGGTATACTTTCAAACGCGTTTTTCTCGAAACACCATTTTTCGAAACGGTGACCACGATATTCCAGAAACTACTGCACCGACCTTGTTCAAATTTATACAGCATCTTTAATATGTTATAAGCCAGCGATTGAACTAGGATTATCATGATTGCTTCGATAGTTTTTTTTGCACGAGCGAAAAACTTAAGAAAAAATGAGTAAAAAATAGAATGTAATTTTCAAAAGTGTATAAAAAAGTCAATTTTTGTAATTTAGAATTCACTCTAGTTCAATCGCTAGTATTAAATATGAAGATTAAAATGCCGTTTGGTTTTTTGATTTCAGATAAGCAGAACAGCCGCAATCTTGGTCACCGTCAAGCACCTCTTTTACTTGATGTCTTCCTGTCGGCCACTATAACGTTTATTCTATTATATATTTTGACTTCAAAAAATTTGTAAAGCTTATTTAAATGTTAATAAAGATTACGCAAAAACGATGAGATTGATTATTTCGATGCTTTGCCCGTAAAAAATTATTGAAAAAGCCGTAAAAAAACAGCCGAGAAACTAGTGGACCGCGTTAAAGTACCTGCGACGCTCCGCATCAACAAAGATGGGCCCTACCGCGTACGATTACGAAACATAAAAGATCGGCGCAAGACGAAATATCGAAAGGCGCATGCACCGCCGTCCTCGGCACACTGCGTCTACTCGGCACGAACGCTCTTGGAGTTTTTCGGCGAAAACTCGGGTAATTCTTGGAATTTCGCTTTAAAATTTGAACACAATATTCTTAAGACATTGAACTATCGATGTATGAAAAGAAAAAAATCGATTTTTTTATCGAAAAGAAATCGATTCTATTCACTTTTTTTCGCGCAATAAAAAACATTTTAACGGATACTAAATTTTATTAATTCATCATGATTGGTTCCTTTCCCAAACATAGTCAGTTTTTTATGCCCAGCAAAGTAAAAATCCCTCTTGACATTGGATCGACTCAACACTGCCGAACGTGCTAATCGAGCAGAGTTTTGTGAATTATATCGAATATCCGCCAGATTCGTTGATACATATTAATGCAAATGATTTATCGAATTTGCATCGAATCTCATTATACCCATTGCGTAAATATGGGATGCGAGCGAAAATAGTGAAAATGTAATGAGCCCAATTTTCGCTCCTAAAGCCGGAACATCCAAATATACATGATATGATGAATGCATTAGAAAGTTAGGGCTCGTGCGTTAACACATGTGTTATTCAAATAGTTTCCGTTTAAGCGAAGGCGTTCCGGTGTAATCTCGTGTACATTTTTTATTTATCCATACTCGTACATAATAATGTATATAGCTACACGAAATGGGATTACACCGCATAAATCATTTTATGAACTTACGGAAAAGTTTTTCCGCATGAGCATATATCGGTGGAATACTCGTGAATGCAGGCAGATATCCTAACTGGAGGCCCACACTCATAAGGATGAGAAAAAACACCGTATGCGTGTGTGTGTGTGTGTGTACAGGTGTCCCATTTTGAGTAGATCCGCAAAATTGTCCAAAACGGCTAGTCTGATCGAAACAAAAGTTGTAGGATTTCGAGAGAGAAATATATCAAAGTAAATTGGAGGTCACCTTTAATTTTTTTAACTGAACGCTACACTTTTGACGGTGCATATTCGTAACCAGATTTAAGATTAATCCAAAGACCCGGCTGAACTTTTTTTGGATCATAAATTGCTGGAGTTATGGCACTTTAAGGCAGGATTCTACTTTGAAACTTTGAAAAAAAATTTTTTTTTTTTACATTTTTCGAAAGTAAATATGTTCAAGAATGTTCGGTCAAAATTTTATAAAGTTCCAAGCAGTCTAACTATCCTTTTTCGCCTTTCGAACGCACCTACCTGAGCGCGCTATTGTGACTCACCAAAACTTTAAACGCGTTTTTCTCGAAACGACATTTTCAAGTACCGTGGTCGTGATAACTCAAAAAGTACTGAACCGATCCTTATGAAATTTGGAACACATATTCTATATGTGTGTACCAACCGACCTAACTACAATCAACTTAAAATTTTGATTAGAACTATTTTTTTATTGCAAAAAAAGACCCAAAAAAACGCATTTTTTTCGTATTTTAGCCGCCATTTTGTTAATTGTGCACGTATATGAAATATTCTAGTTAGGTCGGTTCCTGAAGACATACTGAACATGAAACTATTTGATTTTTTTGTTTCAGACCATCCGTCGGGAAGATTTCACGACCACGGCAACGGTACCTGCTTTTCGAGGCGTTGGTTTTAAACATATTTTACGTGTACAAAAAATGAATAAACTACATTAAAAATTTTTTTTTATGTACTTAAAGAGTGTATTTATTGAACAGTTTAAACCCCATATCGATATCTTTAATAGTATTCTCAGAAAAAATTCACGAAAATAGCGTTTTTTTCATGGTTTCAAAGTAGAATCCTGACTTAAAGTTGACACCGCCTATTTTCCGCTTGCAGTGCCATTACCCAGAGTGTAATTCAAGGAGTCTGCATAAGCTCGAAATTAGGAAAATTCGATTTTTTAATAGTATAGTTTTATAGCCTAGGGCCTTAACTTTACTATGCAATCAAGAGTTTCCAAACCACCCCGCTTCCTTTGCCGCCCTTATTTCTTTTATGCTTTTCTCGAAGCTATGTTTTATGGAACAGTGCGCATTGTATCTCAAAACCTGTTCGTACGATTCACTTTAAATTCGGACAGAGCTAATATCATTTTTTTTTCATTTTTTTTATACTAAAAGTACATTGGGTATTTTTCTTTTCAGAACACACTAGTTGACAAAACCATCGACACCGATTATCCATGCAGCAACTGTGGCGTTGTTTCAATAATGATAACTTCGTTCTTCATCAATATTTTTCAATAAAAAACCTCAAACTTTGCAAGACTACGTATTAAGTGTGTGTGAAATACCAACCGTGTCATCCCGATGCGCTCATCAGAAAAAAAAATATTTGAAAACAACGCCCCGTAAAAAAATCTCCATAGACCTAAGACCTCGTCTTTCCAAATCAGTGGATTGGCCTCCTAAGTGTCCTGATCACGCAGCTCCACATTCCTGTACGGTGCTTCCGAAAAGATCTGCAATGCCTGCCAATGTTAAGGTAGGGGTCTCACTACAGTCGTTATTCAATAAATTCTTGATTTAAAAATATATATGAGTTTATGTGATAAACTTTTATATAGTGAAAATATTTGATACCTCATCGAAGATTCCAACAAGTAATGTTACCTTCAAAAATGGAGAAAATAACCGGTCGTTTTCTGGGAAACCCGTTCTGTGAACATTGTAATTACCGAATTTATCCCACTATCGATTTGATAGCATTGATATTAAAGTTGCTACTTGTAGATCAAAATGTGAAGACTCCAACGTGATTGAAAAAATATAGGTGCACCGAATCATTCGAAGAGAACTTTTAAAATAATCTCGATAAAAACTTTAATTAATAGCAGAAGACCGACCGCCGCGGAGTAGTTGGGTACACTTGGCAACATCGCACGTGAGCATGTACCCGGTATACGTTTCGGGAGCTCTCGGCAATATATATATATATATATATATATATATATATATATATATATATATATATATATATATATATATATATATATATATATATATATATATATATATATATTACTGATAATTCCCGAAGTAGATTATATGTTCATCTTGCTCTGAGAAAGAATATACACTTTTTTTTTCTTTTTGATTGTGATTCTGCAGCTATTAATTTTGTTTATTATATGAATGAAGCAAATAGCACTCTCAAAATACAATTGAAAACACAAGTTATTTCATTGCATATATTTTATTTATAAAACATAATAATTTGTACATAACATACAAAAAATAAAAATTTATTGAACATAGTATGCACCATAATTCTTCCATGAGGTACCCGAATTCAACTACTCGATGACCTGAGAAAATGTACTTTTCCATCGTATTGACGATTGTTTTTTTTTTCGATGCGAGAATATTTTCTCGCCACTGTTTTCTTCTTCGGGAAATAAACTGTACTTTGTCAATGGCGTGTTCGCACCGAATATTGTGTAGCTCCATTTGCAGATAACCGTCGTGAACTCACGCACCAACAACAATACAACCAGCGAGTACAGAGAGGTTAGGGTTGCTATTCGGTGGCGACGAATATACATATGTACAATATTGAAAAATACAGCGCTGCGAGATCAACCTCGTACCAGGAAACTTGCATATATATAGCTTTTTACAGCTGATCGTAACCGAATGAAATCAGCAATTCTAAATTATATCTAATAATAAATTACGAAATATAATTCAGGTTGAGTTTGCATGCGCGAAGTTTCCATCGCTCGACGATTTTTGCGATACAGAAAACTTTTCTTACATTTTGTTTTGTTTCAACGATTAAAAAACAGTCATTCGACTACCACGTAGCGACGCTCCTACTTCAAAAGGCGAGTTCGCATATATCTTCACGGCGCTGGCGATGAATTCGATCACCGTCTATAAAGGATCGGGCTTTCCGAATCTTATTTTTAACGATAAAATATCACAATATATGAACAATCAATCACACACGCAAGATAACCAGAGTTTTTCGTAGGACAATTTTACAAGCAATGCCAATCTCTGCCAGAACGCTTCTCGTAGAAATAAAAGTAATTAAGAAACTCAATAACGTTTCGTAACGTGGCGAAATTTTCACCTAACGGAATTTATTGCTACGATTAACGTCAGAGATAAGTTGAGGCATATGAAATTGCCTCGCCATTCTTGGCACGGGGAATTTACTAATTGTACAAATATTTCAGTTACGAGATCCGCGGCTTAAATAGTAGAATTCCGAAGTTGGACAGAAAACATTGTTGCAATGCTGATCTTCAATTTTTTAGACCTATGCTGCTTGATCCGAGTCAATTGTGAGGAAACAGAGAATGCGTAAATGCATAAAGCTTTGATGATAAATTGAGATATTTCAATCTTAATTTGCCGCGGACATCATTGCAGGTCATTCTTGTTTCATACGAATGCTGTTCAAAGCTCCTCTTATATTACCAATTAATATTTAACAACTTTGAAGCATCTTGCCATATAGTAGTAGATACATGTATGAGCATATATGCAACGCATTAAACTCGCTTATTACGAAACGCGATGTAAGCCGCAACGAGCACAATTTCAAAACGGGTTTTCATCATTTTGTTCACGTAAATTAATGAAAAATAAAATACAGAAAAACAACACAAACGTGACCGCCAGCAGATGATGGGATTTTTTTCGCGATGTTTGGCGGTGGATACTCTCCAGCTAAAACAGTTCATCGAAAATCTAAAAACCAAACGGATTATTTAAGTTAACAATAAATACGAGTCGTTGACGATCGTCGATTTTTTAAATATTTTTTTTTCAACAACCAGGCGACGAATTGAAAATCGAGTATACAAAATCTATGAAAAAGTCATTTTTACGTAACTATTAAAAAATGAAGATCGATTCTACAAAAGTGAGATCGTCAACAACCTTTAAATATTTTTCATCGTCTGTTCTGTAAATTTGGAAACAATCCATCAAGTAGTTCTCGAAATAACATGTCCACCGATTTTGAAAATAGTGTTTCGTGAAAATCGCGTTCAAACTTCGAAGTATAGTGATGCTGCCACCGCTCGCCACATCCCAGAAAAACGACTGCAACTTTTTTACCGTTCGAAATTTTTTAACCCAATTTTCACACAATGTAGATAAAATGTCATACTTAAAAATGTATATCACGGTAGCTCAATAAAATTCAGTTTTATACACAAAAAAATTATTAAACATAACCTTACTTTTAGCCGTCTCAGGTGTATGTAAGCCTTTAAGAAACAGTTTGCTAAAGGTGTAAACGAAGTCTGAGCCTAATTAGGCAATTGATTATGGAAAGATCGTGGTTGCGGATTTGATAGACACAGTTTTGAGAAAACAACATTTAAGATCTTTGCGATGAAGTTGAGCTGAAATTATTGATACTGGTAGGCCAGCCAACCCCCGACCATAAGTGGCTCCTTCCTCTGTCTTGTGAAATTTTTTTTATCGGAAATTCTCAATCAGAAGGGACCACGCTTTCCTTTTCATCAAGAGCGCGCGCTACGTCTTCGCTGCATTGCCCAACCGCACTTCTTATAATTTTTATAGGTCGACTAATTTTGTTATTGCGTAATTTTATAGTCTAAGGTTTAACTTAAGTTATTTTTTATATAATAAAGATTGTGTAAAAATTCCATAAAATTGACCAAGATATGGCGTTTTTTGTGACGGGTCAGATCGCCCACTGCGCTACGGCGAACCAACCCGCTGGCTCCTAGAGCCAGTATTCACCAAAGGGACGCGAAGCGGAGCTAGGAAAAATCAACCAAACAACCGCTGAGTTCATGTCCACCGAAGCTGAGCGGGGCGATTTCATTGGTTGTTCGGGTAAGGTTCCGACCCCACCTCCCCGATCGAGCTGAAACCTTTGCACAAACAAACCTTCTTTTTAATATTTTAAGACAACCCCTAAAGGGATTTTTGGCGACGTGCAAAAGTTTTTGGGTTTCGGTTTGTTTCATTTTACATTCGGTACAATTTTCGGTACATTTTTTTCAATCATCTTGTGGGGCACCTCAAACCGCATAAAAAATATTAGGGGGTTAAAGTCGTTCAAGGTCATTCAAGGTCACCTATTAAAATGGAATACAAATTTAAATATCTCGGGTCACTACCAAATATTTGGTAGTGATTTTTTTATGCGGTTTGAGGTGCTCCATAAGTTTGTTGAAAGATGTACCATTCCATTTTAAAAGGTGGAGGTGACCTTCACTGCGCGTCAACGCCTCCACCGAAATAAAAAAAAAGTTTGTCGCATTTGATGGCCCCCTTCACACCGTACAACTTTTGTCGGGAACATTTTTTTGTGACGTCGATAATTACCGACTTATTTCGGGTGGCAGAGATAAGAGGGACAATTTATCCGGTCATCAATTTTTTTTTCATTATACTAAAACTATTTTTTTTATTTTCCGTTCAAGATCACCCTACTTGTCAAAACTACCTACATTGTTTGGCCATGCAGCAAGGGCAATACTTTATTTAAATAATAATAACTGCATTTTTGATCAATATTGTTCTATTAAAAAACTCAAACTTGTCAAGACGATGTATTAATTGTCAGTAGAATCCCGACCTCGTTATCCCGATACTCGCATCAGAAGAGGAAATTGATAATCGATCTCATTTTCGGGATCCAAGTTTATGCAGATCCGACAACATATGTGCATGAAGCATTCCTTTCACGAACCCGAATATTTAACAAGTGACTGATTTTCGTCTATAATCAAGTAAAATTACATTCTATTGTACTGGTGAAACTTCAAGCTAAGTTACCGAACTTCTGACGAAAAATTACGACTCTAAAAATCGTCTCGTTCTATCGTCTCATTCTATCTAAAAATTCATACACTAAATAACTGTACATGCCTGATATAAACTGTAAGTAACGACAATAAAAACAGGGGGCCACCGAATGTTTAAAGAAAATATTAATTATAAAAATTAGAAAAATTGACTACCCGTGCAGAAATGTGACCGGGCATTCCCTACTGTGTCCGGCCCTGACCAGACTTGCCTTCTCTGATTTACCTGACCGGGCCCTCCCGGGGAACAAACCTGGATGATCGTGAACACGTTTTTTTACGGCTTACCCTCTATGTTTGGAGATTACAATCTTCTGGCCGGGATACATTGCGAGCAAGTACATCTTCGCGTAATGTCAACCGGGCCAGAACATTGACATGTTCCGAAAAGTGGAGCATATCTTTAAGAACTAAAGAACAGCTACTTTGCTTTTCACCTCATCAAAGATATTTATAATTCATTGGGACGAAACTAATACATCTGTTGTAATTCTATTCATCATTGAAAGCATTCGTTTCATCAATGATAATCGACGAGGATAACAATGCTCATTATAAATACCGGGATTACGATAACTAATGATTTGAACATTATGAATAGCCAAATTACTTTATGAGGCAAAAGAATAAACCAGGTCATTCATGGTAGTTGAATGCCTTGTCGCCATGTTGGAAAATATAAATGTTCTGGCCGGGAAGATATTACCTGAATGTATTTCGCCAACAATCCGCCAGGTGGCTACGAGCGAAGCACTTCTCGTGAGCAAGGTGCCATCGTACGGGGATAAAAGTTCGTCATGTGAGTCGTACCATGTAGAGAAGTGCTATGCTCACAGCTTGCACTTACACTTACGATTTTGCGATACTTGCGAAATGACCGTTTGCACTCTAGGCCGTTTTCGCCCGGATAGTGATCTGTGTACGATTTTTCTGTATTTTTGCCTATCAGGAAATGCGATCAAGCGTATGTATACACTTATATACTACCTTAGCAAGTAGATAACCAACAAAACAAAAATGGTCTCGAAATACTAAATTGAATACGCTCCCGATTGTACCTCCTCGAGGCTTCCAAAAAACGCTGAAACGTCATTTTTAATTTCCTCGTTTGTTCCTGGTTATTTCCCGATGTATTCCCTACAACCTTCCTGGTCACTTACCGTTTGTTCTCCGGCCTGTTCGTGATCAGTTCTCCAGAAAGGGTACTACGGATCGGGACCTAGCCTTAGAGCCGTTACATCGCGAACTTATTCCAGGGTGGACGTCCCGACCAGAGCCTGATAGAGAGCCTAGGGAAGGCAGATCAGGGGCAGTGCTTTTTCCCGACTTAAGGCGTTACCCCCACTTGTAGCGCAAAAAAGGCCTTTTTCATGGATTTTTTTAAAGAAAACTACAAAACTTTTTTAATCGATCAATACACCATCTTAAAGAACACATCTTGAAGAACTTTCAGTAATTTTTTTATTGAAAAATATTACATTGTTTAGTGGCAAATGGCCGTCAATGAAATAATGTTTTTATATACACGGTTTGCGGTGACCAACATTGCGGCGAAGTGGATCATCTGAAAAAAAATGCGGATGGATTTAGTCATATATAAGTATAAACTAGTCTTTAATCGAAGGATTTTAAAAAATATTCATTTTTCACAAAATGGCGGACAGTCAAAGTTAATGGTTCGATTTTAACGAAAAAAAAACGGCCGTTTTTTGGCTATAAAACGGCCATTTTTTTCGAAAAAAAAAAATCGAACGATTAAAGACTACATTTTAATGTATTAAATAAGCCTGCAAAATTTCAAGAAGATCGGTTCATTAGTGTTCGAGTAATCTTGGTCACCGACTTCAGAAATGCCATTTTGAGAAAAACGCGTTTAAAGTTTCAATTTCAGTTTACACGAAGAAATTTTTTTTTTTATAAACTTACCTGGAGTCATCTATTCCTATACTTCTGTATGGGCCCGGATACTTATACTTCAAAAAAATGCAATAAAAAAAAATCGATTTTTTCAAAATCGCAAGTGGGGGTAACCCCTTAAGGGGTAAGGCCACTGTAAATTTTTTGAAAAATCGATTTTTTTTTATTGGCTTCAAAAATACTTTAAACCCTCTGGAATAAGAAAAAAAAGGTCCCGTGCGAGAAAAAATTTTTTTCCTTAGGAAATAGAGCAATTCGCAATAGTTTTTTCCTTAGGAAATAGAGCTATTCGCAAAACTTTAAACGCGTTTTTCTCGAAATACGGTTTTTCAAAATGGCACGCAGCATCACTCGAACAATTTTCATTTTTTTTACTTGAAATTTTGACCAGATGTGAACATTAACATTATCTTGAGAATGTCGATCGGGATTTTCAATAACTTTATTTATTGATTTTTTATTAACAAAAAACTAGCCGTTTTTTTCGTCAAAAATCAATTTTTTTTTCAAACGCACGCCAAATCCACAAAAATTGATACTTTTTAAAATCCGATCGACATTCTCTAGCTATAACCCTCTAGATTGATGGTTTTTTTTTGTTCTAGATTCAAAAGTGCACCAGTGGTGCTGCGTGCCGCGGAGCCCTGCAAGCAAAACATGCCCCGGGAAGATAGCTGTGGAACCGCCATTTTGTTTTTTTTTTGCTGTAAAAAAATTTGATAATAAAGTTCAATGTATGCCCGATAACACCCTTAAAAGTTTTTTTTCAATTACCTTCAATTTTGGAAGCAAAAAATTCGTGAAAAAACCTTTTTTTTTGGACCGTTACAGTGGCCTAACCCCTTAAATTCCTACCCGGGTAGCAGGAGAATTTTCAGAGAAGATGTAAAAATGTCTAAATCTACCAAATTTGCACGATATTTGTTCATTCTGTTATAGTTGGGTATAATAATTGTATACTATACAATTGATACTATAATTCAGTGTAGTTGGGTATAAGAATTGATTGTAACTTATTTTTTATTAAGCGCCACTGTAACTTACCAATGATCCTCTGCAAAAGGAATACCTTAAGAAGATCTGCAATATAATTAGACCCGGAAAACTCAAAACAGATTTGTTCATATCCGTATAAAACAAGACTACCTCAACGGTTTTATTAGCCTACAGTCATTGCTTCAAGAATTGTATTTCATACGAAAAATCCATTTGTGCACTGAAGAGTGAATTGCCAGAAGCGTAGATGTCGATTTGAAGAGACAATAAATAAAGTATGTTATTTTCGAGAAGAAGTCTCGAGTCCACCAGGCGGAGGTGTGAGGACCGAATTCTCTCTCTCCCCTCTCCGCCCCTTCGCCGAAAACGGTTTTTCGTCTTGTCTCAGTGCGGATTTTTTTTATCGCACTTTAGCCGGGCCTACAGCAGTCGTCGATGCTATTTTCCAATGTGATGGCTTGCATCTCGATATGCATCACCAGCGTGCAACTGGGGTAATTGCCGCAGCTCCTCACAAGAGAGGGGAGAGAGAGAGAGAGAGAGAGAGAGAGAGAGAGAGAGAGAGAGAGAGAGAGAGAGAGAGAGTGTATGTGTACATCTCGCAAGGCGTTCAATCCGATCGGACGTCTCCGAAGCTCGTGACTGTCGTCATAAATCAAGGTGCGAAGCTCGTACTCCTCTCTCCGTCTCTCGCTACGTCCATCTCAGTCTTCTACTTTAGCCCGATATTAGTTGCGTGCATACGTATTAGTAGATGCACACGCACACCAAAATGTATGTACGATAAAACTGTTATGTGCGTTCCAGGAAGAGAAGACTTTGAGATAGGCCGAAGACCCTCGTCTTGTCGTGCATCGTGCAAACAAAATACGAAAACCCACACACGCCGATATTTAATTACACACATTCGCATGTGTTATAATCGTGCGAAATTTATTTTGCATCGTATCATCCACGCTTCATAATGTAATATAATTTTTATAATCACCCCCCCCCCCCCTCTTCTTGCCGCGACTGCTCAAGAGCGCAACAGCTATCTTTCGTAATCATTTCTTACTTCCCCGTGTATAAATCGATGATGATCCGACGAAAAAAAAAGTGTAATTACGCGCGTGTAAAAAGTGTAGAGCGCGACTGACCGCGCGCGCCTATAAAATCCTCGAGAAATATTAACGAAGTGTAAATTCCAACGTGGCAGATTTGAAAACGGCGAGGAGGGAGAGATGGGGATACGGAGCGTATGCGTGTTCTCATTTCGTAATTATTTCGAAATCCACGCGAGCTAAGCCTGACTAAAATCTTCTCGTGTTTCGAAGTTGCCGCGCGACGTATATCGCGGGAGAGTAGCATACATGGGGCCCCGCATTTATAGGGAAGGAATCGAGTGGTGCGGCGAGCCGGGGCAATCGACTTCACGAAGTTTCCAATATATATATATATATATATATATATATATATATATATATATATATATATATATATATATATATATACATATACATATACATATACATATACATATACATATACATATATATATATATATATATATATATATATATATATATATATATATATATATATATATATATATATATACACATATACATATACATATATATACATATATATATATATATATATATATATGTGTGTGTGTGTGTGTGTGTGTGTGTATGCATTATATACACATCTATACAATAAATCTTGCCCATAGCGTCCACGGAGCTTGTCCGCGCACGCGGGCACATATCGTAGTATAGTCGGGCAGAGCGTACAGTTGCACACGTGGTACACGTGTATATACGTGCGAGATATAGCGTGAAAAGTTTTGGTCACTTGGTGGTCGTAGTGGGTGCAGCGGAGCGAGAAATTCCGTCCTGGGGGCCACCGAAGCGGCGGAGGGTTCCGGTGCTCGGGCGAGCGACACGATATACCAGCCGCTGCGTTTATATATATATACCTTATTCTGCCTTCATAGAACAGGTGACTCCGCAATCGCAGCCACCGCGACGTGTACCATGGATACGTTGAACTCACCTATTGCATATACCCATACCAAGCGCCCGTGTATTCGTATATGTACTATATGTACGAGTAGATCAGAGAGCAAGGGGATTCGTCCACTATCACTATACCACCCGAGACTCGCGGCTGTTACGCGCTCTCGAGTCGGCTTCTATACCTGTGCTGATCAACGACCAATAGAATCACGAGACCTACATTGCGCCCTTCTCCTCACCACAGAAAGCCTAGAACACAGAGAGAGGGCGAGAGAGAGAGAGAGAGAGAGAGAGAGAGAGAGAGAGAGAGAGAGAGAGAGAGAGAGAGAGAGACGGAAGCCACAGGCAACTGCAGAGTATAGAACATCCGCCACTTCTACGTTCATGCGAGTTCCGGTACCGTTACGCCGCCATTAATCCAGGCGGGAGATGGAACTCTCGTCGAGCTGCTCTTATATACGCGAGCGAACAGTCTGTTGCAACCAGTCGAACTCCTTGCTCCATATTTTCGCTTGTGTAGGTGTGTTGTCTACACCCCCCCGTCCCTCCTCCTTCCTCTGTATACAAGACCAAAGACTCCATTTGTATTCAGACTCGCGCATTTGCGGAGTAACGAAATACTGCCGGATGCGTTGGTAGGCAAGAACAGCATCCCGCAATGAGGTACACGTAGAAATGCTCGGCATCGCGAGATCATCAGCATCTGGATCATCGCGACTTATTTTGATTGTGACATTCTCGGTGTCTCTGTTTTTCCGATAACTTTTTCTTTTCACGTTTCGACGCTTCCCCATCCCGCATCTTTGTCGAGCTTGCTCAACTTATCCGGAGTGATCTTCGTCATCCCGTCAAACTTGATTCTGGATATCCATTTCACTGCTTCGACCACTTCTCGTTTCCATGCACTGCAGCACGTGGTACCCCCCATGTTACTTGGAATATACTCAGGTATAAAGAATTGTGCTTGGGCGGATCGTCCGTCGCAAGCTCTTTGCTGCGTTTCCCATTTAACGGGGTCCTCTAGTTTCTCGGGTTGAAAAAATCGATTTTTTTTCTTCATAAATCACATCGACAACATGGGTAGAAAATGTGTGCCAAAGGATTTTTCGATATTCGAAGTGGTTCACAAGTATGAATCACGTGCGCGAGCTTTCAAACGCGTTTTTCTCGAAACACCATTTTTCGAAACGGTGACCACGATATTTCAGAAACTACTGCACCGATCTTGTTCAAATTTATACAGCATCTTTAATATGTTATAAGCCAGCGATTGAACTAGGATTATCATGATTGCTTCGGTAGTTTTTTTTGTACGAGCGAAAAACTTAAGAAAAAATGAGTAAAAAATAGAATGTAATTTTCAAAAGTGTATAAAAAAGTCAATTTTTGTAATTTAGAATTCACTCTAGTTCAATCGCTAGTCTTAAATATGAAGATTAAAATGCCGTTTGGTTTTTTTATTTCAGATAAGCAGAACAGCCGCAATCTTGGTCACCGTCAAGCACCTCTTTTACTTGATGTCTTCCTGTTGGCCACTATAACGTTTATTCTATTATATATTTTGACTTCAAAAAAATTGTAAAGCTTATTTAAATGTTAATAAAGATTATGCAAAAACAATGAGATTGATTATTTCGATGCTTTGCCCGTAAAAAATTATTGAAAAAGCCGTAAAAAAACAACCGAGAAACTAGAGGACCCCGTTAATGGAGGAGATACCTTTAGGCGAGGAAAAAATCTGTTGATCTTCATGATTTTTTTTTTAAGCATTCTTGATCATTTTTGAGACTTGGGGTCTGTTTTATTACTACTTTTAGCTGTTGCATGGTTTTTTTTTCATTATTAGTCTTCTACACTGCATTTTCAAAACTGGCGTGACGTGTAGCTAAAAAACTAATCGACCCATTCTGATGAAATTTAGTGTCATCTTTCTAACCTTATTGTCTATAACATGACCGTAAATATTTCTGAAAATTGAAAAAAAAAGTATTTTTTCATTGCAAAATGTCATTTCTCACTCAGTAACATTTCTCACTTTTTCTCGGTTCATATGCTGCGTATGAGTGTTAATGGAAGAAAAATCGTCGTGGTTTTTTTTTCTAAGATTAATCCCGCCGACGCTACGTGTCACACCGTTCAACAACATCCACCGCAACCCGTTTAGAAGACCGTGCCATACATTCGCCATTTTTAAAGTTAAATACAAAAACTACCATGTAACAGCCAAAAGTAGTTTTAAGACTTACCCCAAGCCTCGAAAATGGTGAAGAAATCTTTCCATTAAAAAAAATCTTTATAATCAGAAAACTTTTGCCTCGCCTAAAGGTGCCCCCCCCCCCCCCTGAGTAGAAATACTGCTACGGCTATAAAAAAGACCTGATCAGACATCCTCATTTTTTTTCCATGCCTGGATCATGATTTTTGTTCTAGCCCTGGTCACTTTTGTGACACTTCCCCTGATTTCGGTCTGATCAGGGTAAAAATCAAGGCCTGATCAGGGTAAAATTGAAGGCCTGACCTGCAGTCCGAAGAGAGAAGTTCGCTGTTGCTTCGGAAACCACCATATCAACACATTCTCCATTGCACTGTCAAACATTTTTTTTTTTATTTAAATACGATCTATTCAAATCAAATAGGTTTTCTACTACGGTTCTATTTCTTTCAAATATATTTTTTAGAATATTCAATAGAATATTTCGTAAATCCAAAATAAATTGAAATACGTAATGTAGAGTTCTACCACAATGATTTTGTATCATAATCCGTAATTTCCTGCACCTTCTGAATGGATTTTTTCGAAGAAATTTTTCTGCATTCACATGGGATCGAACCTAGAACCTAATACCTACCTATAGATACGCACGCTGCCCCTAATACTGAGTGTTTGTAGCATTTCGGTGACACAAGAGACCACATTCCGATAATTATTTGTTGTATCACATAAACTATATCAACTAGTTAATATCATTGTGATAATTAGAGAGTTTCATCGAATATCATGCTATAGATTTTTCAAACATAACCTATATATATATATACAGTCTATTCAATTTAAATTTAAAAACATTAAATAGATAAATTTAGTGGATTCAACTAAATTGTTTCTTAAACAGTGAAAACCGAATCACACATTTATTAGAAAGAAATAAAATATTAGGAATAATAAAAGATGTACGCATAGAATGGACAATATGTCTCGACGTTTTGACGACGCGTTAAAATATATAGGTCGTCTGGTGTTTGATAAGAGGTTAGGCGTATACCAGGTGTGTAAGTATGAAACCGGAATTTGCCCATAGGTGGCGCTAGATGTCGATGCAGTTACCGACACATCACGTCAGCGGTGTCTTGTTATTGTATTGATATCCGACAAAGATTTCCAACTCATAATAACACGAGTTTCATTCAGTAGCATTAGTTTATTAGAGATAAACATGTCGAGTTTTGTGCCAACAAATTACGATTTGCCGACAGCACTACTTTTCTGTTTTCATCTGAAGAAAACCGCAGCCGAATCGCATCGAATGCTTGTGGAGGCGTTTGGTGAGCATGCTCTCGGTAAAACACAGTGTTTCGAGTGGTTCAAACGGTTCAAAAGTGGCGATTTTGACGTGAGGAACGAAGAACGTGGAAGACCACCGAAAAAGTTTGAAGACGCTGACCTGCAAGCCTTGTTGGACGAAGACGACGCTCAAACACAACAACAACTGGCGGATCAGTTAAAGGTGACCCGAGAAGCCATCTCCAGTTATTTGTATCATATCATTACAATAAACGTGTTTTTTCTGTACAAAAATTCCGGTTTCATACTTACACACCTGGTAAAAGGCGCCAAACTGTATATAGGAACAGTTACTTGATGATTGCTTGAAGCTAGCCGGATCAGGCAAACTGAATCAAGCCGTAAGTCCAGTTGCCTGACCATCGCCTGAAGGTAGTCTGATCAGGCGAATCCAACCGAATTAGGCAAATTGAGGCATACCTTAAGTAAGGCCTCCGTACTACGTGATCAGACCCGGTTCAAATATCAGGCCAGCCTGCCAATATTTCTAGAGCCTCAAACCTCTTTCTCTTCCCGAACTTCAGCTCCTCATTTTAGACTTAACTTTTTTTCGCGCTTGTTTCAGAGTTGCTCGCACTGAATCACCCCACCGTTGGATAAGACATGATCGCACGTGTGTCAGCGGTGACGATTTTTGACAGCACGAGGTATCCGAAAGAATTGAAAATGGCAAATCCGAAAACGAAAGTACGGAAAGCCGAGTAACAAACGATTACGAGAGCCTTGCTACGATTTCCGTTCGTACGAATCGTCGCGAATGATGACTTTCTTCATGCGAGGAAGACGAGGGACACTCGTTGACAATTTCCACAGCGTGAAATCGCTACTCCGCACGAGAGCGAGAGCGAATCCGTGATTCTTCGAATTATATGCGCGGGGTACATACATTGTGGGTACATATCGATATATATGTGTGTATGTGTGTATTTGTATTTATGTACATGTGGAATCCGAGTGCAATGAAGTACAACGAAAAATACTCACACAGGTTGAGGCAAGACTTTACAAGTCTGCGCAAGTAACCTGCTCGATACGAGTGGCATGTGTATGTATATGTATCCTGATGCGGACTGGTTGGAACGCCAGTCGAGCAAGTCCGAAGTGGTTTCGAAGCGGTTCGCTCGCAACAGGCCGATAGCCCCGAAGCGACGCGTCTCTTGTATACCTGCTACGAGCGATTCGTTTCGCGATGTCTACGGGGAATATGGGTTAAAGCAATTGTAAAAATATCCTTCGGCGAGTTGAGAGGGAGAACGGAGGCGAGATTCTTCGATCTCTCTCTCTCTCTCTCTCTCTCTCTCTCTCCCTTTCTCTCTATATATCTATTCATTCCAGAGAGGCGAGAGAAAAAGGATAAAGCAGAAGAAGAACCTGCTAAGCAGGAAGCCGACGTACCTACCAACGAGATGGAGCGTCAAGCCACTAAAGCCACCTCTCCTTTTAGTAACAGGTTTCAATCATCCGACACTTTGGATTCTCGGGCGTCCGAGCTAATACCTCGACTTTATCGATCGCGATCCGGCCGAGACGTTTCGAGCTTCGCAAATGTCGATTACAACGTGTCGCCTCTCGTGACGGCAAATGGGGAATCAAAAGATCGCCAGCGGAAGATCGGAACGGATCAAAACAATCGAAATCAACAATGCCAATGATGAATTGCATTCGGCTTGTGGACTCGTCTGACAGCTAGTCCACAAATTTACGCGACACGCTCATAGACGAACGCGCCCGCGAATTCGTAAAGGGGACATTTTTTATCAAATGTCAAAGTGCAGTAAGCCACCTGCACCGATCAACCGATTATGGTGGGATGTACATTTAGACGGGAAGAAATTAAACTATTGTGAGGGAATTTTTTAAGTGAGAAATAATTATTCTACATTTATCGAACTGTAGGTATACTTCAATAGTATGAGTATGCAAAACAATTTCTTTAAATTCATTTATCGATAAAAGGACGGAACTGTGGCAGAATGTTACAGCAAGGTTGCCGCGAGAGTTGCGAATCGACGTGCAGTATAACTTCACGCACGGCCAAAAAAAAAATATTTAATTCAAATAGGATCTATTTAAATCCAATAGGTTTTTTCCTTGTCTCATGGAATACTACGATCTTATTTTTTTCAACGATATTTTTTTATTTGTTTCAGCTATGCTTTTTAAATATTGAATATATTCAAATTGAATAAATGAAGATTGGATTCGAATAAATCTTTATTTCCTTACAATGTACACTGTAAATCTAAGTGCACTATATGCAAAAAATATTTCATCAATCCAGAATTAAATGAAACACTTAAATGAGAGTTTTACCACAACGATTTTGTACCGTAATTCGTCATTCCCTGGCCTTTTGAAATGATTTTTTTCGACGAAAATATTTCAACATCTTGGTCGCAGATATGACATAATTTCCTATGAATATTTGTTGCATCACATAAACTATATCAATTAGTTAATATCATTGTGATAATTAGAGAGTTTTATCGAATAACATGATATAGGTTTTCAAACATAACCTATATATATATATATATATTTCCTCTCTCTCTCTCTCCACCCTCTCTAGTCCCACTCCCCTTTGTCATGTGTGTTGCAATAAAGACAAACCATTCAATCAATTAGAAGAATGGTTGACTCTACGAAAATTCTATTTAATTTTAATTTAAAAAACGTCAAATAGATACACTTAGTGGATTCAACTAAATTGTTTTTCGAACAGTTGAAACCGAATCACAGATTCATTGGGCTTAAATAAAATATTTAGTTATTGGACGATATTGAATAGATTTTAATTTGAATAAATAAATATATTTAAAATCAATAATTTCAATAATGGAATGTAATAGGAAAAATTGAATTTCACGAAAAATCTAGTAAATTCAAATTTTTTTAAATCAAATAGACACGCTTAGTTAATATAAATAGGAATTTTCTGTCAGTGCGTAGGCTTGGATTTTCAAAACAATTGAAAAAAAATTCAGTAAGAACATGGATGGTTTCTATTTAACCGTAATTAAAATAAAGAAACTGCAATTTTAAGAGAATGGCACGCATTTACAAAAAAATCAACATTTCACGCAAAATTTCTGTAAAATTTGGATTAAAAAAGTAGAATTTTTCAAAAACAATTCTCGTCAAGTAGAAAGTAGCAATATTATCAATATTTCCGTCAAGATTCCACACAATCGGCTTAACAGTTTTTGAGCAATCCTGCTCGCCAATTTCGAAAATGCAGTTTTGAGAAAAACGCGTTTGAATTCGATACCGACTCCGAAACCGAGCGGTGAAGTACAGCGTTGACGGGCTGTAACGTTTAAAGTTTTTCGAATTTTGCTTTGAAACTTTGGGGAAATATTCTACCTATATAGTTCTATCGTTTAAGGGATCAAGACAGTGGAAGCTTTTTCGAAAAATCGATTTTTTTTGCAACATCCGATAGTATAGACAGTTATAAATATGCAGTTTAATTTTTGGGGCGAAATTCGCATAATCCCGGTTGCCACAGCCTTTCTCAGAAAAAGGAATTCGACCAGCTGCGTGAGACCTGGCGCGGTCGGACGCGTTTTTCTCGAAATGTCGTTTTCAAAAACGGTGTACATTCTCAAAGAAAGCGTTTCCAAGCTATCCGTCTCAATTTTAACACAACATTCTTCACGCCATTCTTTATCTTGCCGTGGAAGCTTCTTTTTTCTTAAGGGGTTACCCCCACTTGCGATTTTGAAAAAATCGATTTTTTTTATTGCATTTTTTTGAAGTATAAGTATCCGGGCCCATACTTCTGTATGGGCCCGAAATAGATGACTCTATGTAAGTTTACAAAAAAAAATATTTTCTTCGTGTAAACTGAAATTGAAACTTTAAACGCGTTTTTCTCAAAATGGTATTTCTGAAGTCGGTGACCAAGATTACTCGAACACTAATGAACCGATCTTCTTGAAATTTTGCAGGCTCATTTAATACATAAAAATGTAGTCTTTAATCGTTCGATTTTTTTTTCGAAATAAAATGGCCGTTTTATAGCCAAAAAACGGCCGTTTTTTTTCGTTAAAATCGAACCATTAACTTTGACTGTCCGCCATTTTGTGAAAAATGAATATTTTTTAAAATCCTTCGATTAAAGACTAGTTTATACTTATATTTGACTAAATCCATCCGCATTTTTTTCAGATGATCCACTTCGCCGCAATGTTGGTCACCGCAAACCGTGTATATAAAAACATTATTTCATTGACGGCCATTTGTCACTAAACAATGTAATATTTTTCAATAAAAAAATTACTGAAAGTTCTTCAAGATGTGTTCTTTAAGATGGTATATTGATCGATTAAAAAAGTTTTGTAGTTTTCTTTTAAAAAATCATGAAAAAGGCCTTTTTTTGCGCTACAAGTGGGGGTAACGCCTTAATTTTCATATTTTTTAAACGTAAAACGGTCGAAAAATAGGCTAAAATCGAAACTTTTTTTTCAAACCTTCGCCATTTTGTCAATTTGGATTTTAAAAAACGTCCATAGCAAGATAGCGACGGTCATACTGATTAATAATCTTTTTTAAATTTTTGTTGCAAATAATATTTACGGCCACAACCGTGTACACCGTGAGGACTCCCTTTTTCAGACATTTTTAACCGTTAAAAAAATGTAAAACAAATAAAAATAAACGTTTAAAAATGTATTTTCTCTTCGTCATGACCGCTTTGATTTGACATCGAAAAATTAGACTGGTGAGCTTATTTTAACCATCGAAAAAAATCGCGAAAATCAGCTATTTTCCGACCCGTTACACTGTGATGATCCCTTAAAGGAAAAAAATCGATTTTTTCATCGTTAATGTATATTCCGCCTTAAGGGGGAAAGACCATTTAGAAGGTAAAAAATTATTTTTTTTGCGTGATTTTTTTTGCATGTAAAGAATACTCATGGAAATTTGCAACTTCGTGTGTTTTTTATTTTATATTTTAGGGATGCAAAAATAATTGCTTATTTTTCTTTAATGCAAATTGCCAGTCGTGTACATCGACGTTCAAAGGAAGTCACTCAAAAAGCGCTGTAATTGTCTGAAACAAAAAAATCAAAATGATTCTTAAAGGTAACACTCATACGCTGTCGGTGAAGCAGGATTTTGGAAATATATGCAAAATTCGCGAAGTGACAGCTTAATCAAATCAATTTCGTGATTCTAGATGAAATGTTTGCTATATTTTAGGGCAAAAGTACGTTTTATTTTTGGAATTAAAATATCATTAAGGTTCACCAACAAACTGATGGTACAAGAAAGGTGTGTGACAAATTTCATAAAAATCGGTTGAATAGTTTGTGAATAATCACTCCAGCGGTTGTGAAAAATACAGTTTTGAGAAAAACGCGCTCAAAGTTTTAACAAGGGAAAACTGAAGGCCTTAGGCCACGGGAACGGGTATAAAATAATGTGCGAATTTACTCATTTCACTCATAAAATTAATTACACATCTATTTAGTATGGACATCAAGCTGTTAGAATGTATATATATTTTTTTTGATCAAACAACAAATAACTTCAATAATTTTCACTTGATTTACTTCAAATTTCAAAGTTATGTCCCTAATGGCATTTCGCAGAGAAGTACGTACGAAATTTCTGATTAATCGAAAACTTTTTTTTTTGAGCAGTTTATGAGCAGTTATAACGAAATTTTTCACTAAAAATTCATTTCTTAAGTTCAAATATCTACAACTTTCGAATAAAACAATATTTTTCAAATTCCGTACGTACTTCTCTAAGTATTATAATGTAGGTTGACGAGAATTTTTGTTTATTGCTCTAGGTAAAAAATTGTGGATGCTAAATGTCACGCCGCGGAGCGCCTAAAAAAAGATAACAAAAGAAAATATTAGTCAGCCATTTTGTACATCGAAAAAAATATATATATATATATATTTTTTCTAAGAGCTTGATATTCATACTAAATAGATCCGTAATTAATTTTATGAGTGAATCACGTTTTCATGCGAAAAAAATGGTTAAATTCGCACATGATTTTATACCCGTTACTGTGGCTTAAGGTTTTAATGATTTTGATGTCTTACCGACTAATCCGCGATTCCCGTGCCACACAGGATTCCTTCTGCTTCCTCGTAAGAACGATTTTCCTGCTGCTGCTGCTCTCTGCGGGCTTTCCGACCCGAAATTCAATAAACCGATAGGTTAAGGGAGACTTTGTCCTTGAAATTTTCAAAAAATCAATTTGAGCTCAACATGAGCAGCTAGAAAAAGAGGAGGGACGCCTCTATGGACCAGGCATTGCCGATTAGCGGTAATTATAAACACATTTGTGTAAACACATTACAAAACTTTAAGGGGGGATTGTCTTTTTTTTCGCAAAATTTACCGCTTTTTGGGAATTTTTTTGTGAAGAAAGTATACAACGGAAAACTTGTGAAACTTGGCATATAGTTTTATTGATCTGTTTACTACATACAAAAAATTTTTTAAACAATTTCATCAAAAAATCCGCCTCCCACCCCCCTCGACGCGCGATGGTCCTTTTTTGATGGTGTGCACGATTTCTCAAAAACTATTCAACCGATTGCCTTCAAATTTGGACAGAATGCTCAGCTGACATCCTTTAATCGTTTGATGAAGCAAAAAAGCAATACGTTTAATAGTTTTTTATTTATAACAAAAAATCGATCAATTTTTTTCGAAAAATCGATACTTCAAGTTCAAAACGTCACCAAATCGTCAATTTTTTTCCCCTTCATCGAACGATAGCTATATGTGACTAAAGTAAAATGCTTTTTGGGTTTTTGTTGCAGGATGAACGTGAAGGCTGTAATCGTGCACACCATCAAAAAAGGACCATCGCGCGTCGAGGGGGGTGGGAGGCGGATTTTTTGATGAAATTGTTTAAAAAATTTTTTGTATGTAGTAAACAGATCAATAAAACTATATGAGAAGTTTCACAAGTTTTCCGTTGTATACTTTCTTCACAAAAAAATCCCAAAAAGCTGTAAATTTTGCGAAAAAAAAAGACAATCCCCCCTTAAACGCGTTTTTCTCGGAAACACGTTTCTAAAAATGGCTGACATTCTCCTGACCGCTGTAATTAACGTATCGACCTGAAATTTGGAGAGCATACTCAGAAAATATGTCTTCACGGAATGACGGATCGTTTTTTCGATAGATACATTTTTGCATTTATTATTTATCTTTTTATGCAAAAAACGCGAAAATTTGATTTTTTTTTAAATTGCCGCCATTTTCCGAAATTTGTACTAAACGAAAAACCCATCCGTCATTCCATGACCAAAGGGTCACAGATTGATAATATGCTTTGAATTTGTGTTTCAGATCAACAAAGAGGGGGGAGTGATGTCAGCCGTTTACTTCCCGCGATTTGAGGACCTGTTTTCCCGGAGCTGCAACGGCCGCCATTTTGATTTAAAAAAAAAAAAAAAAATTTTTAACGTTCTGTATATCATGAATAAAAGCAAGAAAAAAACCGCACTCAAAAAGCTTTACTCGTTTCCTTTAAAAAAAAAATTAAATGTAAACACCTGAAATATGGCACTCCAAGGACAAAGTGTCCGTTAACAGGGGATTCCAACTCGCTTTATCAGAGCTCGCACTAAAAAGTTTTTTGGCACTTTTCGCACTGTGCCCTTCGTTATTTTCCGTATTACGTTTAATAAGTTGGTTTCCAACATATCGCTTTAAAAATTGGACCCAATATTCTTAAGATATTGAACTATCGATTTATGGAAAGAAAAAACATCGATTTTTTTCACATTTGCAAATGGTCTTCCCCCTTAATACGCGTATTTGTAACTATCGCGGTACTCGCTGCGCCGTAGGAGGGGGATTTTCCATACGATAATTTCATCTCTTCCCGCGAGGGGACCGGAGCGAGTCGGGTATGCTTCCCGTGGCCCATAAATCGACACGCGCGTTGCGAAACGAAACGTAATGAATGTGGCCGACGGGCTATATGCGCACGCTCCGAGGATAACATACCTGTTATTCTGCAAAAAATAGTTGCCGAACCCGTACTATACTTTGTATATATTACAGTCGCAGTACACAGTGCTGTTACAGACGCGTGTATTCCTATCTGTTGAAGGATAGTATACGTTCGCTGGTAGCCTACTTGATAGCGCCTATATCGCGAGCCTCGAGCGATCCAAATGGTGAGATGGGACGAGACGCCACAGTTATCCAGGGTCTAATAGTTCTGTGCTGATGTGGATCATGAATATGTATGCATATCGATATTAATAAACGCACTACCGTTACCCCAAATCGTTAATCATTAAACACCTTCAGGAGGATTGGATTCATTGCACGATGGCATTAAAAAGCAAGCCATTCTACTCTCTTTATCGAACTTTTTGCGTATGAACGCATTCTCCGTATGAACTTCAATGCTAGCGAACCGATTTCGCTACGAGGCATGTTGAGGGGGGTGATACCTTTGGGCGAAAAAAAATTGCTGATTTTCATGATTTTTTTTATGAAACATTTCGTCACCATTTTTGAGACTTAGGGTATTTTTTATTACTACTTTTGGCTGTTATATGGTACTTTTTATTCACCTTGAAAAATTACGGAGGTATCGCACGGTTTTCCAAACGGGTTGCGGCGGATGTTGTCAGACGGCGTGACACGTAGCGTCGGCGGGATTGATCTGAAAAAAAAAACCAACGAAGATCTTTCTTTCATTAATACTCGTACGCAGAATATGAACCAAGAAAAAGTGAAATTTTTTAAAAATTGACGAAATGGTTCGCTTTGAAACAGAAAGATTAAATTTTTCGAAAAGAGCGGTTATATTTTGCAACAAAAAAGGTATTTTGTTATTGTATTTTCAAAAACATTCAACCAAATTTCATCAGAATCGGTCCATTAGTTTTTTAACTATACGTGACACCAGTTTTGAAAATGCAGTTTAGAAGACCGTGCCATATCTCCGCCGGTTTGAAGACTAATAAAAATAAAAATAAAATACCATGTAACAGCCAAAAGTAGGAATAAAATATACCTTAAGTTTCGAAAATAGTGAAGAAATCTTTCCTTTAAAAAAAACATGGAAATCAGCAAATGGTTTCCTCGCCTAAGGTATCTCCGCCTTTAATTAGAGTCGCAAGTCTTCCATTCAAAATTTGTTTTTCAATTTTCTTAGCATGCAGTTGCGCTATTTTTTCGATTGGAGGGTCGTACATGTGAATCCAGTTTAATATTAACGGAGACTTTGTCCTCGGAGTGCCATATTTCAGGTGTTTACATTTTATTTTTTTTTAAAGGAAACGAGTAAAGCTTTTTGAGTGCGGTTTTTTCTTGCTTTTATTCATAATATACAGAATGTTAGAAAATCTTTAAAAAAAAAACCAAAATGGGGGCTGTTGCAGCTCCGCGAAAACAGGTCCTCAAATCGCGGGAGGTAAACGGCTGACATCACTGCCCCCTCTTTGTTGATCTGAAACACAAATTCAAAGCATATTATCAATCTGTGACCCTTTGGTCATGGAATGACGGATGGGTTTTTCGTTTAGTACAAATTTCGGAAAATGGCGGCAATAAAAAAAATCGAATTTTCGCGTTTTTTTCGCATAAAAAGATAAATAATAAATGCAAAAATGTATCTATCGAAAAAAAGATCCGTCATTCCGTGAAGACATATTTTCTGAGTATGCTCTCCAAATTTCAGGTCGATATGTTAATTACAGCGGTCAGGAGAATGTCAGCCATTTTTAAAAACGTGTTTTCGAGAAAAACGCGTTTAAAGTTTTGCAATGTGTTTACACAAATGTGTTTATAATTACCGCTAATCGGCAATGCCTGGTCCATAGAGGCATCCCTCCTCTTCTTCTAGCTGCTCATGTTGAGCTTAAATTGATTTTTTGAAAATTTCAAGGACAAAGTCTCCCTTAATAATGATACTACGCGAATTCACCGTTGCCGCTGATTGAATCGTGTATTACCTTCAGAGAGATGGGATTCATTGCCCTATGTGAGACATTTATTGTCCTTGCCACGTGTTCTCTCTATCGAACTTTTGGTGAATAAATTTAAAGTCGGTATTCTCTGTATGCACTTCACCCTCGCCAAATAGATTTTCAATAGCCAATAGATAAAGATAGGAGGGAATCTTTTGTCCCAATCTGCCTTGTACTTATTCATTTTTAGTTGCTACTCAAGCCACAGATTCTTACTTTTTTACTTTACAACTATGTGGCACGTCTCTTAATTGTAGAATTATCGCATTCGCCTGGCAAAACATGGAATACCACATTTTCCTTTGTTATGCGAAGGAAGGAATTTCGTTTTATGCGAAAAATTATTATTTTTCCATAGCAGCAAGATATTGTCATTATCAGGAGAATCGGCCGAAAAAATATGAAAAATAATGTGGTGGCTTTTTCACAGTAGCACCCAGTAATTTTCATGTTGTATGGATCTACTTATGAATTTTTCTACATGGAGAAAAGGTTTTCCTCCATCCTGAATTTCTCAATCCGCGAGTATTGAAGAATTTATGGGCTTATATCCATCTGTTTACTTTCCAGTACGATTCATGGTGTCATTGTGCCCTCAACGTTGTCCAGAATTTCCCCTTCTATCATCATATTATCCTAATAAGTTGGCGGGGCGTTGATAAGACGATAAGCTTGTAAAGATAACTGATACATGTAATAAAAAAAACATATTGTAAGTACTATCTCGAATACACCTCAAACTCTGCTTATCATTTCGAACAGCAATTGGAAGTTTAATAATGTGCACATCGGAAATCGAATAGATTTACAATCGTCTAGAAATACCTGCTACTTTTCCAACTCATTACGAAAAATGTTCAAATATATTCCCGAGTCGAAATTTTCGAGCCGCGTTCAACCCACAAAATGAAGGCGAGCAGAAATCGGCGTGAGCGGGTTATTGGGTATCTAAAGGAGGGTACAATGTTTGAAAGTACCATGCGTTAGAGCCTCCGATGAACCTCCGGCATGGCAGAAAGTAGACTTTTTGACTCAAAGGAGGTCAGGGAGGGTCACAATTGAACCTACGGAACCTCAGGTGGGCCTACTTCGAGCGCTCCCGCAGAACCTACTGCCCCCCCTTTCGGCCTACTGTACACGGCTAAACAAAAAAATTAATTTATATAGAATCTATTTAAATAAAATAGGTTTTTTTCCTTGTCTCCCAGCCTACTACGATCATATTTCTTTCAAATATATTTATATATGTTAATAAAGATGAGATTCAAATTAATCTTCATTTGCTTACAATGTACACTGTAAAGCTTAGTGTACTATATGCAAAAAATATTTCATAAATCGAAAATAAAATGAACGCATTATTTGAGAGCTTTACTACAAGGATTTTTCATCGTAATTCGTCATTCCCTGGCCTTTGGAAATGATTTTTTTCGAAGAAAATATTTGCCCTATATGCGATTTGAACCTAGTCCTACCTACTCATAACTACGCGCCGCTGCCCCTATGCTACCGAGTGCTTATAACATTTTGGTCGCTGATATGGCATAAGAAACCAAATGAATACCTCCAACTATTTGTTGTATCACATAAGCTATAGATTTTTCAAACACACAGACACACACGCGCGATTTATAGAAAATCAATCTATTTAATATCGTCCAATAACTACATATTTTATTTGATTCTAATAAATCTGTGATTCGGTTTCATCAGTTAAACATTTTCATCTGTTCAAAAAAACAATTTAGTCAAGTTCACTGAATGGATCTAGTTATTTTTTTTTAATTTACCTTAAATAAAATATTTGTAGAGTTAAGCATTTTTCTATTTGATTGAACTAATGGTCCATCTTTATTGTAACACTCATATCAAAGGGGCGGGGGGTAGTGAAGGTGGAGAGAGAGGAATTTTATATATATATATATATATAAAATAGGCGGGGGGTAGTGAATTCCTCTCTCTCCACCTTCACTACCCCCCGCCCCCTTGATATGAGTGTTGCAATAAAGATGGACCATTAGTTCAATCAAATAGAAAAATGCTTAACTCTACAAATATTCTATTTAAGTTAAATTAAAAAAAATAACTAGATCCATTCAGTGAACTTGACTAAATTGTTTTTTTTTACAGATGAAAATGTTAAACTGATGAAACCGAATCACAGATTTATTAGGATCAAATAAAATATGTAGTTATTGGACGATATTAAATAGATTGATTTTCTATAAATAAACATTTTTAAAATCAATCATTTTAATAATGGAATGCAATAGGAAAAATTTGGTTCTATGAAAAATCTAGTTAATACAAATTAAAAAAAAATCAAATAGACGCGGTTAGTTAATATCATAATATTTAGCGGGAAAAAATAAAAATATGCTTCATACATATACGTGGAAATATTTTTTTAATTTTCGACGTGCTAAAAATGAAAACAAGGAAAAATCAAACATCTTATTTGAAATCGACGGTAATCGGCCGTCGCCATTTATCAACTCATTATTGAATAAACAAAAAAAAACAAAACGAACAAAAACAAAAAGAAAAAATCGAATGAGGTTGAATTCTAAACCGACAATTTCAATCCTTCAGAACATGAAATAGATTATAATTAACACCCTATCGTTCCATATAGAAATCAACATTATATGTTATTTAGATATACACTGCCAGCTAAAAGTTTTCGGACACTCCACATAATCGCAAAACTTTTGAGCGCTGGATAATTGCCAAATAATGTTAGAGTAATATAATTCATTTCATTTATTATTTCACGAAGATACTATAAAGATCTATATGATTAAGTAATTTCACAGAGCGTTATAGTATCTTCGTAAAATAATTATTATTCTACCATAAGTTTGCAATGATCCAAAGTGATATTAAGTTTTGCAGTTATCTGAAGTGTCCGAATACTTTTGACTGGTAGTTTATATTCGAATATATTAACGCAACCAGATATTTCGAGTATTATATATATATATATATATATATATATATATATATATATATATATATATATATATATATATATATATATATATATATATATAAAGTATTATATAATATATACCGTCGGTTAAATGTTTGGATACACCAGTCGATATTTCTTGCTGCACTAAAAGTCACATAGCTTCGTAAAAAAAAGATAACCAAATTTACCGAACGGCGTTTTGACGGGAATAAATTCAGCTGTATGTTGCTTTTCTGAAATATTTTTTTATCATTTTCTTTTCGACCCGGTACGCACTTTTATACGTGACTGATTTTCGGCTTTTTTCGACCATCAAGAATTGAACGCATGACTTATGGAAAAAAAATTGTTACGTTTATCCATGATGAACTTAAACGGGGTAGCAGGAACTTCATTTGCGTTTTTTATAAAGTTTTGTACGATTCTTTTCGCAATGTTATTTCATTTTTTGCTAAAAAGACTAATTCTAGATAATGCAATGTAACTCAAGAACTAGAGGGCTTAAGAAGAAATGTCAAGAACGAAAAACGTCGCCTAAGCTTATACTGGATAGACTGGCATTTTTTAAAGAATTTTCCTGTGAGATTTTTTCTCACAGGAAAATGCCTATTAATCCGATAGAATTGGAGTAAGATTGTATACACAAGCATTCCTTTATCAATTGCCTATAAAATAATAATAAATCGATATTGAGCAAATTTGATTGTTTTCGCATATTAATATTGGACTATTAATTTGATAAGGGGACGATGTATTTTTATTAATTTCGTATTATTTTCGTCATCGAACGGGTTACCGATCAGGTCACAATGGAATGATGATGGAGGAGATATCGAATTTGGGCCGAAAGCAGGTTAGGTGGGGTCGAGGCAACAGTTTGAGATTGAAAGGAGGTTAAGGAGGCCTGTGCTCTGCACGTTTCACTGAAACTGGGGGTCGAGAGAAGGTTTGGGAGGTCTAGCAGAGGCTACCCTGGGCCAAGAGGAGGTCTCTTCATGGCACTGAACTCGACAAATGAGGTTTCGTAGGTTCAACGGAGGCTGGCGGCTTACGTATTACAAAAGAAATGGGTCCTGCGAGGGTTCAGAGGAGGCTAAAAATTTCGACTCGGGTTGCTCTTGCAAGGAAAATGTCGTTGTTGTACGTTTTCTATGTTGTTGAAACTCATGTATTTGGTAGAGCATTGGGTTAAGAACGGTTTTATCTATAACGTAAACGTTGAGTGCAAAAGACTAATTAAATTAATTGCTTTAGTGTAGATGGGTGTTATATTTTTGTTAATTTTATAATTATTGCGGATGTATTCAATTTCATTTTGTCCACATAAGAATTCCCAAACTATGACCATAATATGTAGGGGAGATTGGGGACACTTGATACCACCTTTTGTTTTTTACCCTAAGTTCCTTGACTTAATATAACATTCCAAATGTCTTGGCACTGAAAGACGTGAAATTTCATTGGGGATAATCAGTATAATAACGACTAAGGTTAGTTCATGAATGTTGTAAACATCCCACCAAAACTAGGGGAAGAGGAAGGTATCAAGTGTCCCATATATATGGGTGACTTGATCCCCTCCCCCGTATAGATGACTTGATCCGGGGAGAGCATATCTCCCATATATAGGGGACACAGGTGATATTGCTTACATCTTCAGGATTAGCAATGTAGATATGAAATAATTGTTGAAATTGTTATAATCTCATTTATAGTTCATTAACGCTTCGTTGTCACCATTTACCTGGAGAAACATGCTTGTCACACTGGGTCAATTTGACCCAGTATGACAAGCGTATCAGTCGGATGATCATGAAAAACAAACATGAACATACTTCAAGTAATGCATAATATATGCCAAAAACATAAAAAAAACGTTAAGGTGTTACGTGGGTTTGAAAATTTCAAAGTATCCATTTAAAAAATGTTATTATCTAATCGTGTTATGTTCTTCCAAAGTTTTAAGTCAATTAGAATAAAAGTCTAGGAGAAAGAGCCTTCGGGAATTTCCCCCATTGGGAACGACCGGCCGGGAGTGACGCGGGTAACTGCATTTTTCTCAAAGCACTATTTTTGAAGTCGATGAACACGATTTCTCAAAACTAATGCACCGATTTTATTGAAATTTTGCACATTTCTTCAAAATAGCATTGATTAGTGATTGAAAGAACGTTTTTTTTTCAATTACAACTAATTTTACAAGGCTATACGTAGGGTAAATTGTACAAAAAATTGAACAATTTTTCATAAAACTATGCTGAAAAATAAAATATAATTTTTTTTTAAATCGTTCGTTCAATCATGGGCTTATCGACTAATCGAAAAAAGTTTGTTTTTTTAATTTCAGATAAAGCTATCATGATTTATCCTGACTACCACGAGGGCACTTTTTTTAGAGGTCTCCGGAAACCAGGTCCCACTGGCTGAATTTCCCAAATTGTTGGACGAATTTTTTAAAAATATTGTTGAAATGTTGTTCTTTTATGTGTTTAACATTTTGAATAAAATAATTTATATATTGTGTTTAAAAAAAATAGAGAAAATATGTTTTTTTGGCTTCGAAACCCACCCAATTCCTTAAAGAGAAAAAAAAACAAAAAAAACTTGGCGACGCTGGGTCGGTTAAACCCACAGTGCCAACGAAGGGTTTAACTGACTATTATCAACAGTTTGATCATAGTCAAATTACAGCCTTTTTATAATCTAAATCAACGAATATAAAACCTCTTACTGCTTATTTTAGCTGCCTTCAATTTAAAATCTACTTAAGTCTTTTATTTTTATTTTTATCGAGTTAGTCTTCTATTAACCTTAAGTTGTTAGCTCCACTAAGTATATCAAAACAATCAACATTTGTAGGTAGCATCTATAATAAAATCTGCTTACTCAAAAACACATAAGTATCTAATAAATTTAATATATTATTATTTATAATTTAACTAAACGTTCTGTTTTTATTAAATAATATTAAATCTTTTAGGTATCATTACATCGTGACGTTGTTCAAGTATTTTCTATTCATCTTAGATTAATTATCATTCCCAACATTGCCTATCTCTTTTTTATCTACTTCTCAATTTTGAAATTTCTCAATGAGCTCGGAAACTCAATGCTAATTATTCTCTATGATGATTTTAGCTTTGGAGTAGGCAGTTCCTCCACAACTTGATATTTAGCGATTGATCTAATATCATCTTGAGTAGGCCACTTGAAACGTTTTCTGAGAGAAAAGAAAAACAATAACTGAAGGACACTTGATCCTAAGGATCAACTGTCCCATAAGAACGTGTACCAAGTGCCCCCCCCCCCCTAACCAAGTTGCGGTAAAAAAAAGTTATATTCAGAAAAAAACTATTTGAATCCAAGTATTTTTCTGTGCAAAACTGTAAACTACATCTATAATCACTTGTATTAAAGACTTAAACTCCTAGAAAAACTGTTCGCAATAACAATATAGTCAAAATTAAAACTTACGAAAAATATTTATCTGCTGCACTAAACACCAAGCCCAAGGCACTACTTTAGAAAGTTTGTGGGTACCATAGACACCTAGTGTTGCCAGTTAAAAGTAATGCAATTTTCATAGAAGATTCGTAAATATCGTGTACCAAGTCTCCCACAGGATCAAGTGTCCTCAGTCTCCCCTATATCTGCAATTTTACGTTGTTTTATTATCGCCCCCCCCCCTCCCCGTCTCACCAACTGTGCTCCAAATGTAAACATGGACATCAATCAGTCTTGGTTGAATAACGAAACCCTGTCAAGCGTCAGAGAGTTCTTTGTTTTCTCATGTACTTATGAATGAACTCATTAAAAAAAATTCCACTTTATAATTCATACCTACATTTCGAATCTCACAATGATATTTTTGTTACGTTAATATCGTTGGAAATTGTTTATTATAATAATAATTGTGAAGCCTCGATTAAGCCACGGTCTCTTTTCAAGGCCAGAAAGCGAAAAAAAGAACATTCATTCGTTTTTTAAATCCGCGTGCTATCTCACGTGATATCTATATGTAACACCCGATATCCATGTACTAAAAATATTGATAGAAATTATGTTCTTAACGCGGACCTCTAGTTTCTCGGCTGTTTTTTTACGGCTTTTTCAATAATTTTTTACGGGCAAAGCATCGAAATAATCAATCTCATTGTTTTTGCATAATCTTTATTAACATTTAAATAAGCTTTACAAATTTTTTGAAGTCAAAATATATAATAGAATAAAAGTTATAGTGGCCGACAGGAAGACATCAAGAAAAGAGGTGCTTGACGGTGACCAAGATTGCGGCTGTTCTGCTTATCTGAAATCAAAAAACCAAACGGCATTTTAATCTTCATATTTAAGACTAGCGATTGAACTAGAGTGAATTCTAAATTACAAAAATTGACTTTTTTATACACTTTTGAAAATTACATTCTATTTTTTACGCATTTTTTCTTAAGTTTTTCGCTCGTACAAAAAAAACTATCGAAGCAATCATGATAATTCTAGTTCAATCGCTGGCTTATAACATATTAAAGATGCTGTATAAATTTGAACAAGATCGGTGCAGTAGTTTCTGAAATATCGTGGTTACCGGTTCGAAAAATGGTGTTTCGAGAAAAACGCGTTTGAAAGTATACCTGCTCCGTATACCTGCTCCGTTTCAGGGCCGTAACTTGTGAACCACTTCGAATATCGAAAAATCCTTTGGCACACATTTTCTACACATGTTGTAGATGTGATTTATGAAAAAAAAAATCGATTTTTTCGACCCGAGAAACTAGAGGACCGCCTTAAGAATAATACAATATATCTATCATATCATTGAATATAGTTTTTGATGAAAAGCACTTATCATTGAAATTATTTACTGTTTTATTTTTTGAAAGTAAATCCATGCCCTCGCCATTTTTTCCATTTATATCCTAGCAAATTATTACCAGTTAATTAGTACTATTAATTAGCACTGTAGATGGCGCATTGGGCGTATGATTTGGTACTTTAAAATGGCAGTTTTTCCTGAATCATGTACTGCTTTTCCCTAAAACTTTCGTTCTCCAACAAATGACTATGTGCCATCTTGAAAATTAGATTAAGCGGGGAGATACCGTTTGACCAGGAAAAAATTGCAGACGGTCATGAAATCTTTCGGTAAAAAAAACGAACAGGATAGATTTCTTCACCATTTTTTGGCACTTAGGATATGTTTTATTACTACTTTTGGCTGTTACATGGTTTTTTTCATTAATCTTTAAAAATGGCGGAGGTACGGCATGGTCTTCTAATGGAGTTGCTTCAACTCGTTATTTTTGTTTCATAATATTCTGCGCAACTGTAAAAAGTGTGTTTTAATAGTTCATCAAACAAATTCTCGAAAAAAAATATAGTCACGCAAGTTTTGAAAATGCAGTTTACAAGACCGTGTCATACCTCCGCCATTTTAGACAATTTTTTTTAAATACCACGTAACAGCACAAAGTAGTAACAAAGTATACCCTAAAGTTAAACAATGGCGAAGAAATCTTTCCTTTAAAAAAATAATGAAAATCAGCCCATTTTTTCCTCACCCAAAGGTATGTCTTCCCTTAATGTCGATATCGTACCGTGTTACCATAGCCACAATAAATTCGTTGAAATATGCCTGTTAAAAATTTGTGTCAATTTCCATTTGCGTGAGGCACAAATATATTAAAAAGTTGAAAATGAGGTGTTGATGGGATATCGACACTGTTTTCATCGAGTTACTGCAATTGGCAATGGCAATTGGTGGCCATTGTATGAATCTTTTTGTCACATTTACCGTGCCGCTTATCGTTTCCTTCATCGTTTAATTGAAATCAAGAACAAACTGGTGTTGCCTCATATCGGCCCCCGTCCCGCTAACGTGTCGCGTAATTCATTGCGGTACATGAGACACGCCTCGCTCGCACCGGCGTGCTCTTTCTTCTCGTTCTTTCCCTTTGTCTAGATTTTTTTTGGTTCCTTAGTTTTTTTTTGTTACTGAAGCACACGGAGAATGATCAACGGCCCTGAAGGACGACGAGAAGCAAGGCTGCTCAAGTGCAACGCTCAAGGCGAAATAACAAATAAAAAATACGTATCTTACGGTACATAACTGTATATATATATATATATATATATATATATATATATATATATATATATATATATATACGTTTATACGCACAGACACACACACACACACACACACACACACACACACACACACACACACACACACACACACACACACACACACACACACACACATATATATATATATATATATATAGGTATGTTTGTAACACCACAGAACATGTACCACCATAACTATTCGTAACATTTTTTTATTCAAATGCGCTTCGTGGTGAGGTTTCCTGTCCGTCAACTTCCACGTGTCCATCTGTATTTAGCTCGAGGACATAATTTCACGCCTCGAGGGTATGAGCCGCACGTCCGATGACCAAGCCACCTTGCAATTATGCCGTCACTCTTTGAATATAGTTGCAATTTTACAGCGTCGGAGTGCCTGACATTCGAAAAGAATCAAGGACTTGGTCACTCCACCAAGGTTGTGCTTTTATTCGTCTCGAAATGCCATGGAAATCGAGCTCAAACTTTCGAAATACGAGACAGATGTAGCGAAATCTTGAAGCTACTTCCAGCGCTCATCAGCCGTCGTGCCAAGTGCGCGCATCTTTCAAGCGCCTTTTTGCGGTAACGTATCGACCATTGAAGCCCACATTAATTTATCACAACATTATCGGGGCTTGTTTTGCAGCTGGTAAACGCACACTTCGAGGTACGTCATACTTTTCACTGGAGGCCTTAAGGGCTTTACAACCAGGTAGCTATGTTATTACATTATACTACTACACTGCAAAAAAAATTAATTTAAATAGAATCTATTTAAATCAAATAGGTTTTTTCCTTGTCTCACGGCCTACTACGATCTTATTTGTTCCAAAGATATTTATATATGTTAATAAAGATGAGATTCAAATGAATCTTTATTTGCTTACAATGTACACTGTAAAGCTAAGTGTACTGTATGCATAAAATATTTCATAAATCGAAAATAAAATGAATCACTTAATTGAGAGCTTTACCACAACGATTTTCCATCGTAATTCGTCATTCCCTGGCCTTTAGAAAAGATTTTTTTTAAAGAAAATATTTGTCCTACATGCGAACCGACCTTAGTACCGACCTACTCATAGCTACGCACGCTGCCCTTATGCTATAGCGTGCTTACAACATTTTGGTCGCTGATATGGCGTAAGGTACTAAATGAATACCTAAAACTATTTGATTGTATCACATAAACTAAATAAATAAATTGTGATAATTAGAGAATTTTATCGAATAACATGCTATAGATTTTGTAAACATAACGTATATATATATATATATATATATATATATATATATATATATATATATATATATATATATATATATAATTTCTCTCTGTCCACCTTCTCTACCCCCACGCCCCTTTGATATGAGTGTTGCAATGAAGATAGACCATTAGTTCAATCAAGTGGAAAAATGGTTGACTCTACGAAAATTGGATTTAATTTAAATTAAAAAATTAACTCGATCCTTTCAGTGAATTTAACTAAATTGTTTTTTGAACAGATGAAACCGAATCACAGATTTATTAGGATCAAATAAAATATTTAGTTATTGGACGATATTAAATAGATTGATTTGAATAAATAAGCATATTTGAAATAAATAATACTTAAAATGGAATGCAATTAACAAAATTTGGTTCTATGAAAAATCTAGTCAATTCTTCGTAAAATAATCATTATTCTACGATAATTTTTCAATTATCTGAAGTGTCCGAATACTTTTGATCTGTAGTGTATATTCGAATATATTTACACAACCACATATTTCAAGTATTATATATATATATATATATATATATATATATATATATATATATATATATATATATATATATATATATATATATATATATAGTATTATATAATATACACCGCCACTTAAAGTTTGGATACACCAGTCGATATTTCTTGCTGCACTAAAAGTTACATAGCTTCGTAAAAAAAAGATAACCAAATTAACCGAACGGCTTTTTGAAGGGAACAAATTCAGCTTTATTTTGCTTTTTTAAAATATTTTTTTATGTTTTTTTCTCGACCCAGTATGCACTTTTGTACGTGATTGTTTTTCGGCTTTTTTTCGACCATCGATAATTGGGTTTATGCAAAAAAAAAATGTCATGTTTATCCATGATAAACTTGAACGGGGTAGCAGTACCCTATTTTCGTTTTTTTAAAAATGTTTCGTACAATTTTTTCGCAAGGTTATTTCATTTGTTGCTAAAAAAGACTAATTCCAGATAATGCAATGTAACCCAAGAACTAGAGGGTTTAAGAAGAAATGTCAAGGATGTAAAAAGTAGCGTAAGTTTACACTGGATAGCCTGGCATTTTTGAAGAATTTTCCTGTAAGATTTTTTTCTCACAGGTAAATTCGTAACACCCATTAATCCGATAGAATTGGAGTAAGACGGTATATACGAGCATTCTTTTATGAATCGCCTATGAAATAATAATAAATCGATATTGAGCAAATTTGATTGTTTTCGCATATTAATATTGCACTAATAATTTGATAAGGTGACGATGTATTTTTATTAATTGTGTAGTATTTATTCATCATCTAATAGGGGAGACCGGGGCAAAATGGTATAGCGGGGCATAATGGGACCGGGGCAAAATGGGACCGGGGCAAAACGGGTTTGGGGCAAAATGGAATAGTGAAAATCAACACTGCTGGAAAATACGTCATTGGGGCAAAACGGGACTGGGGCAAAATGGGCCGGAGAAAATCAGGCTCCTCAGAAAGAGGCGGTTGGGGCAAAACGGGATCGGGGCAAAATGGGACAGTGGAATAATTCGATGCAGAAACGAAAGAAATGCAGGGGTAAAAAACGAGGGGTAATAAATGAGTGAAAACAGGTTTTATTGAATGTTACACGATATTTGGGTCACACTCTACTTACGATACTATAATTTAACGGTGGCAATGTTTAATTTTTATTGCTTGTTTAACTAAGCTAATTTTTATCGGCACAATTGTCGCAAACGGACTCGATTAAGTTATCGTCAGCATGGGCACATGAATAGTGGGCCCATTTGTTATTAAAGTTTGTTAAACAATTACTTTTGATTCTGCGGTCAGAACTGTACCAAACTTGACGTAAATTGTTATTTCAGCCTTCTTATTCGATCGGTACAATTTCTTTGTCGTTATTAATTATTTAAATAATCAAGTAATTTTTATAATCTGACGCGTGCAATTTATGTTTTTTTTTGTTTTTATCTTTCTTTGTTTTTTTTTTAAATTTATTTTCTGCCAACTGCACGTTACTGATACTGATTTTCAAGCCATTGATGAAAATCTAACTCTTGTCAATTTTTAAGTACATTGTTTTATGAAACTAGGACCGCCGCTCCCCATGAAATCGACGGATATGGGTCGACAAATATATCGGTCAATCCGTATTATCTGCGTATATGTGGACTGAAACGAACCACAAGCACCATTTAGATTAGATTATGTCTCAACAGCTCTTTCATAGAGCCGAAGCATGAATTTTCCTGTCATCCCATTTTGCCCCAAATTTAGCGGGCTGCGACACTTCATTTTTGTGTGTCCCATTTTGCCCCGATTCCATTTTGCCCCAATTTGATATTCCACTCCTCTCTGTCCCATTTTGCCCCTATCCCATTTTGCCCCAAATCAAGCACCAAGAAACTTCATTTTTTGCTATCCCATTATGCCCCGATCCCATTATGCCCCAGTGCCGTTTTGCCCCGGTACCGTTTTGCCCCGCTATACCATTTTGCCCCGGTCTCCCCTAATGCATATTTACCCGTCCCGTTCTTCGGTCGATAATCAGGGAAAACATATTATTTTCGTCATCGAACAACATCGATCAAGAGGAGGTCTCTTCATGGCATTGATCTCGACAAATGGGGTTTGGTAGGTTCAACGGAGGCTGGCGGTTTATGTATTACAAAAGAAATGGGTCCCGCGTATTATTAATATTCGAATTCAATATTAGAAATATTAAAATTCGGGATTTTAAAACGTCGGAGCATTGAAAGTTCGAAATTTCAACCTGACCCCGTTTCATCGCTGAAAATGTTGAATATTCTCCATGCTACAAATACCGGACCAGGTATTTAATTAGTTGCACTCAATTTTTAGAAAAATCAACCCCTCACGTCCAATATTCCACTATCGGAAGTTCCTTGGTGACTTTCCCTCTCAGTTCAGCCGTCCCTAAGCCCTTCAAAGGCCCCGAATTTTCGCTGAGCTGCTCTCACAATTTTCCGAATAGAATAGTAGCCTACCTACATTGAACAATTTATATAACCGGTTGGCTACTCGTTGTTTATTTTCGCTATGGAGCCACACACATGACAAATGCCTGAATGGTAAAAAAACCGTGGAATTCAGTCGGACCTGTCGTGCATCTTCGCATACACCTCCTCGCCCTTCCCTCATTCTTCCGCTGTTCCTCGAGTTTTTTTTCCGATCCCTCGAGTCGATTGATCAAACGGACGTCGCACGGTGAAGCATCCATGGTGGCCGTCGCTGCCTCATTCGTTTCGATCCACTTCGTCGCTGATAGCTCGCTACCGGTATTCGTCAGGACCTGTCGCGCGCGCCTCTCAAGCGAAAACCCCACCTCACGCGGAAGTTAATTAAACGCCAGTGCAAAAACTTGCCAACGGTCCGATGTCACGGTTCTTGTTCGTTTATCTTTTTGCTCTTCCTTTTTTCCTTCCTCTTTCCTCGGCTTCCCGACAATGCTCACTCTGATCTCACCGAAATCGCACGAGTCCTTGTGCGTTTCGACTCGCACCTTGTAACGTAATATTATCTGGCGCGGCTCGATGCAATTGTCCCTCTTGCCATGATGTCGGGACAAAAAATCGAAATAAATGCCAAAAAATAGATACTCCAGTGAAAATCAAGGGGAGGTTATACATTTAGGCGAGGAAGAAATTTGCTGATTTTTATGATTTTTTTACGGCAAGATTTCGTCACTGTTTTTGAGACTTAGGGAATGTTTTATTGCTACTTTTGGCTGTTACATTGTATTTTTTTGTTGGTCTTTAAGGGGTTACCCACACTTGCGATTTTGAAAAAATCGATTTTTTTTTATTGCATTTTTTTGAAGTATAAGTATCCGGGCCCATACTTCTGTATGGGCCCGGAATAGATGACTCTATGTAAGTTTACAAAAAAAAATATTTTCTTCGTGTTAACTGAAATTGAAACTTTAAACGCGTTTTTCTCAAAATGACATTTCTGAAGTCGGTGACCAAGATTACTCGAACACTAATGAACCGATCTTCTTGAAATTTTGCAGGCTTATTTAATACATAAAAATGTAGTCTTTAATCGTTCGATTTTTGTTTCGAAAAAAAAATGGCCGTTTTATAGCCAAAAAACGGCCGTTTTTTTTCGTTAAAATCGAACCATTAACTTTGACTGTACGCCATTTTGTGAAAAATTAATATTTTTTAAAATCCTTCGATTAAAGACTAGTTTATACTTATATTTGACTAAATCCATCCGCATTTTTTTTTTCAGATGATCCACTTCGCCGCAATGTTGGTCACCGCAAACCGTGTATATAAAAACATTATTTCATTGACGGCCATTTGCCACTAAACAATGTATTATTTTTCAATAAAAAAATTACTGAAAGTTCTTCAAGATGTGTTCTTTAAGATGGTATATTGATCGATTAAAAAAGTTTTGTAGTTTTCTTTTAAAAAATTCATGAAAAAGGCCTTTTTTGCGCTACAAGTGGGGGTAACGCCTTAATGAAAATAAGGATTTATTAACTATTAATAAATCTATATTTGAGATGTTGGGCCAGTAGTTCTTTGAGATAACAGTCCTACACTTATTACAAAATGAATATTTGGTAATAATTTTAAAATCTTCAGTTGAATCGAATATAGGCCTGTTAGTAGTTAGCAAATAACTGTTAAAAAAGTCGACGACTCGTCTCAAATAATGATTTTTTAATGGTTAACAAAACTGTACTTGAGATAAGTGTCGGACATTTGGCAAAACCGTTTACTTTGTACGCTAACATGGCCCTTTGTCGCACAAGCTCAAATGAATGATTCATTTGATATTTATTTTGCCACATTCAACTTTACTATTTGTTAATAGTTAACAAATCCTGGTACATAGAAATATATTGTTTTCTCAGCGTAGGTGGATGGCTTGAAGTAAATGAAATGAACGGGAAAACTTCAACGAATAGAAGACACATCTAAAATGACAAGCAAGTTCACAAGCGCTTCAAAAAGAAGATCACCGCTTTTGGAATAACTCACGATCTACAAACTGTGAGATCTGTCTCTGTGTACAAGACAAAATTTGGAAAAGCGCTCGCCGATAGAGGAGGATTCGAAACTCGGCGAAAACGGTGGGAGAACATATAATCTAGTATGTCCGGTCATATGCGTATATCTGCGTATGGAAGATATCACGGCTGTTGGCCAACCTCAATGTCAACGCTGCATTGGACCAATTTACTTCATTTATCAGCAGACATTCGAAAAGCATCGAATGCTATTTACCCGCAATAAGTACGCGCCTTATTAACCCATAAGGAGCTCTCTTCTCATTTTGCTCTTGAACACGCGCTTAGATAATTTTGATTTTCCTGGCGGTCTGCGTCTTTTTGATATAGTATACGGCGGTACCGTAAATGTAACATGAGACAGTGTAAAAATGGCTCGATCGTCCGTTTCAAATGTGACGGATATGTGCAACGTGCTTGAAGCATATATCTGACGGGTACCTATTATATATGTGTGTTGCTGCTAGAACAGCATCTTTGCCCTGTAAAGCGCACTGAGCATTTCATATATATGTGTGTGTGTGTGTGTGTGTGTGTGTGTGTGTGTGTGTGTGTGTGCGTGCGTGCGTGCGTGCGTGCGTGCGTGCGTGCGTGCGTGCGTGCGTGCGTGCGTGCGTGCGTGCGTGCGTGCGTGCGTGCGTGCGTGCGTGCGTGCGTGCGTGCGTGCGTGCGTGCGTGCGTGCGTGCGTGCGTGCGTGCGTGCGTGCGTGCGTGCGTGCGTGCGTGCGTGCGTGCGTGCGTGCGTGCGTGCGTGCGTGCGTGCGTGCGTGCGTGCGTGCGTGCGTGCGTGCGTGCGTGCGTGCGTGCGTGCGTGCGTGCGTGCGTGCGTGCGTGCGTGCGTGCGTGCGTGCGTGCGTGCGTGCGTGCGTGCGTGCGTGCGTGCGTGCGTGCGTGCGTGTGTGTGCGTGCGTGCGTGCGTGCGTGCGTGCGTGCGTGCGTGCGTGCGTGTGTGTGCGTGCGTGCGTGCGTGCGTGCGTGTGTGTGCGTGCGTGCGTGCGTGCGTGCGTGTGTGTGTGTGTGCGTGTCTGTGCGTGTGCGTGCGTGCGTGCGTGCGTGCGTGCGTGCGTGCGTGTGTGTGTGTGTGCGTGTCTGTGCGTGTGCGTGCGTGCGTGCGTGCGTGCGTGCGTGCGTGTGTGTGTGTGTGTGTGTGTGTGTGTGTGTGTGTGTGTGTGTGTGTGTGTGTGTGTGTGTGTGTGTGTGTGTGTGTGTGTGTGTGTGTGTGTGTGTGTGTGTGTGTGTGTGTGTGTATAATGGTCAGTTCGCATTACAGGGTAAAGATGCTGCTCGTGCACCGACAATTCAGCTCATTCAGGAAATAACCGTTTTCCCAACGTTAAAGCGAAACCGCAATATCGTATGTAGCATCAGAGTCTGTAACGTTAGTTTCAACAATATCATTGACAGCTGCCAAAAATGTACAACTGCAACTGTTCGACGTGGACTTATTTTCACAATGCGAGAAGGTTTTTTGCAGCATCTACGTTTCGCGCAGAAATTGAAACAAGCTGCGGGTGAGATAGTAAGAATGAGAAACTCAAGGGTACATGAAATAAATAGCAAAGAAATGGCTGTAGGCTGATAATCGGAAGGTTACATATGAAATTATTTCATAGGCCGGATGTATACCGTGGATTGGGGTTACTTTGATTCGCGGGGTTACTTTGATGAAAACTTTGTTTTGTTTTCAAATTCATACTACGAAGTTCCTGACCGCGACCGAAAGTTTTTTTTTACGGTTGACCAGCCTGAATGTGTCTACGTCATTACTGAGACGCAGTACGAACGAACGGGTTTAAGTGACCGTAAAAACAAGAAACGTAAGCAATGTGGTTAAGGTATTATTTGTGCTCGAATGACGTAAAAAATAACAGTTGAGTGTTGCAATGACGTGTTTTTGGTAACAATTACGTTGTCAGATGTTTATTAAACGACACCATTATGCTTTGTTGTGTGGCATAACCTCAAAAACATATTTTATGGGCGACAGTTGTTTCGTTGGGGTGTCTTTGATCACTTCGACCGGGCAACATTGATCATTGATCAATTTCACCCCACTCATTATCTTTATTGCTAGTCTCGGAGTATTCTCAGCTATTTGAGTCTTTTGTTAATTTTTAAATCGTAGGTTTCAATTGTGGGTTAAGAAATGTTCCTAACGTGCTTATTAAGAACATTTTTTAAGGCGTTACCCCCACTTGTAGCGCAAAAAAGGCCTTTTTCATGAATTTTTTTAAAGAAAACTACAAAAATTTTTTAATCGATCAATATACCATCTTAAAGAACACATCTTGAAGAACTTTCAGTAATTTTTTTATTGAAAAATATTACATTGTTTAGTGGCAAATTGCCGTCAATGAAATAATGTTTTTATATACACGGTTTGCGGTGACCAACATTGCGGCGAAGTGGATCATCTGAAAAAAAAATGCGGATGGATTTAGTCAAATATAAGTATAAACTAGTCTTTAATCGAAGGATTTTAAAAAATATTCATTTTTCACAAAATGGCGGACAGTCAAAGTTAGTGGTTCGATTTTAACGAAAAAAAATCGAACGATTAAAGACTACATTTTTATGTATTAAATACGCCTGCAAAATTTCAAGAAGATCGGTTCATTAGTGTTCGAGTAATCTTGGTCATCGACTTCAGAAATGCCATTTTGAGAAAAACGCGTTTAAAGTTTCAATTTCAGTTTACACGAAGAAAATATTTTTTTTTTGTAAACTTACATAGAGTCATCTATTCCGGGCATAAAAAAAACTGCACTTCAAATTGCACTTCAAAAAAATGCAATAAAAAAAATCGATTTTTTCAAAATGGCAAGTGGGGGTAACCCCTTAACCTACAATTCTGCAATTCTGTACCAAATCACACTAATTGTAAGACAAAAAGTATCAAATTGTTATTCGATATTTACATTCTTGTTGTAAGTTGTAAATTGCAAGACAGAAAAGATCTAATTGTTATTTGATATTTTTTGTCTTACAATTAGTGTGATTTGGTACGTGACCTAATTTGAGTGAAACATGTTCCTAATGAAGCAATGTGATCTCGTTTTGTGGTTTAGATACCTAGGTAGACATAACTATTACAACTTGTTTTTGCTAGAATTTTAATGTTTCGACGTTTATGGGTGTATTACCGCATAAATGAATATAAAATTCCAGTTGTTTATCAATAAAGTTGATTTTCAAAAGTAAAGATGTAATATTTGTTCGATGAAAGTAACCCCAAAACAATAAAAATCGTTGTAACTTTCGATCCCGTTGACCGTTTTTTTCTTCTTTAGGAAAAATGCTCCTTTATGCGGTTACTTCCGATCCTCTTAAGGAGAAGAGGAATATCGAAGTAACCCCAATCTCAGTATAACTTTGATCACGACTAATTCTTTTCTTCCGATTATTACAATATTTTAAAATGTAATTTGGAAGATAAAAAGACTAAAAAAAGCTGTTGTTTCCATTAAAACTTTTTTTGCCATTTTATTTTAAGGAATATACTGATTTTCATTTCGAACTTGATCAAAGTAACCCCAATCCACCGTATACGGAGAGAAGCGATTTTTTAAAATCAAATAATAAAGTATTTGAATCTTTGTTACGCGATTTTGTTGTACTAATGTTTAATGAAATGATATATTCACTTCGAAAAAATATTTCAACTGATTGCAACTGACTAAGAAATATCGTATTTTTTACCGTAATTTACTTCAGTTACGTAGACTTTTCTATTCACCGTAGTGGAATGTATATATTTATATTTCTAACTTGAATAAATCGTTAATTTCATAAAAAAAGATGCTGTTTCGAGTCGAAAAAAATATATGTTCAACTGTAATAGCGTTTTATTCGAGTCTGATGACTTTTAGGGATTACACACAAATATTTTGTACTTAATCATCGTAAAATTATTAAGTAGCCGATCCGATGTGACAACTTTAAATTTTTATCAGTTTTTGGATTGTTGCTTGTTGCGAAAGTTAGTTTTCGAGGTTATTCACGGTACAATGATTAAACAGCACAATATGCTCACTCAGGATCTGATGCAAACGGGCTCTTCCTTTACAGCTACTAAACCTTTATCCAGATACTTTACTAAAACGCTGATTTGATTTGAATAAAAGACTTCGTTGAAACTGTCATTCAATAGGAAGTTTATTTGAGTTGACAGGGGTGCTTTAAATATAACCTTTCTCTCAAGTATATTAAATACTTTGGTTGAAGTAAATAGAAATATATATATTATTGCTTCAAGTTTATTCAAATCAAACGTGTATCTCAATGCGGAATTTCATTTTCCACGAATGGAAATTACATAATTGTCACCTTGAATAATAATCCAATGACTCAAATGGAAACTTACTTTATGTAAATCGATTCTATTTCATCACATTTAAATTACTATAGAATTAGAAACCTATTAAACTAGGATTAATTGAGAACATGGGAATGTTGCAACACAGCCGAATATTTCGTTTCTTTGATGCAATCGTAAATGGAAACAGCGTCAAGCGCTGATAGAGACTAACCACACAAATGATCGACCCAGAATATATTGAATGATCAATTTCTATGATGTATGTAAAAAATGGCGCAATGTCACACTGAAAATAAACGAGCGTTTCGTTTTTAAGATAAGACGTTGGAGAGTAACAACACGTGACTTGTTTTGTGTACACGTGGGAATTTGTGAATAGCAAGAGAGAGAGAGAGAAAGAGAGTGAGAAAGAACACGCGCAACACACACACACACACACACACACACACACACACACACACACACACACACACGCACACACACACACATAGAGAGAGAGAGAGAGAGAGAGAGAGAGAGAGAGAGAGAGAGTGTATACATGGTGAATGAGATGCATGTTAAGAAAAAATATTTCAAATATAAGTTTGATAGTTTTGAGGAACAAAAATAATGGTGCTGGTTATTTCTTTTTTGTTAGAAACTGTGAAGGTCATTTCAATGTCAACTTTAGTTTTATACGTGGGAACCAATTTTTTTTGGCTTCTGAATCAATTTTTGCGTAATAAAATAGGTAACTTTTGCCCGAAACTTTTTTCGTTCTGACTTCGATTTTTGAGCCCGTACAAAGAAATGTTGAATACTAAAAATATGTTAAAAATGGAATCTCAACATGCGTAACAAAATCTATTTTGTTATGCAAAAAATGGTTCTGAAACGAACAATATTGGTTTCTATTTTTTTTTAACTAAACTTAACCTTGACATAATGGTAAAAATTGGCACCAAACAAAGAATATCCAACACCACTGTTTTTGTTCCGTCGAACTGTAAGAAATTTGTTGAATTGTTTTCCTATAAGGTAGATGGACCAGTACCCATATAGGGTCGCCTGTCGTAACAAAAATGCCAGTATTCAGCCATTAAACGGTTTGCTGATAATCGGCCAATAATTCGTCGACCAGCATTGGGGTACTGTAGGCGGATGAACGGCTTGCCAGATCTATGCCAGCCATTCGTGGGCCAATACTATCGCACCGATAATATGGCGATCAGCATTGGGGTATCGTAGGCGGATGAACGGCTTGCCAGATCTATTCCACCCATTGATGGTTTGTTTTTGGGCGTTTTGCAAATGCAGGTCGTTAAACTGTAACACGTAAAAACCAGGGATAAGGTTTCGAAAAGCATATCCCACTGATGAAGCTGAAATTTTGCACCGACCTTCTTTTCAATATTTTAAGAGAATCTTTGAAACGATATTGGCGACTAGCAATAGTTTTCGATATATCGTATATTGAAAATTATTTATTGTACTGCGCTTCTACTATATTAAATAAACCCAAACAAAGCCATCCCACATGGCAAGTGATATGCACATACGGGCGAGCACTGTTTGCCAGGAAGCAGCGCGGCCGGAGGAGTGGGGGGTGTCTATCGGATAAATATATATACTCGTATGGCGTGAAATAATAAACTTTGCAATGCGATATATGGAAAACTATTGCTAGTCGTCAAAAATCCGTTAACGGTTTCTCTTAGGATAATGAGAGGAAGTTCGGTGCAAAATTTCAGCTCGATCGGAGGAGTATGCTTTTCGGAACTTCACCCAAAACGAGCGAGTTATTTTTACAGCCTAAATGGACCAAAAAAATTGTCGGTAAACTTTAATGTCACGAATAAAATTATCGGCATCAAAGTAAGAAACGAACAAACAATGGATTCTGCAAGTGTTAGAATGGCTAAGTGGGTAGAGCGCTCGACACTAGAACGAAAGGCGCAGGTTCGATCCCGATGAAAGGTAAAAACTTGAACAATGCAGAAAGCGTTTTTAATGCAATTATTATATGTACATGGACATAAGTAAAGCAGAAGAAAACAAAAAAGATACTACTAGAATTTTTATATTCATAATTTGTCAATTTTTTGTTTTTCATTTCCGGCAGAAGATCCGGCAGCTGTTGCTGGGCCAATATGGGCGTATGATAGTTGGCCCAGTCTTAGCAGCCATTCATGGTTTACCATTACCAACCATGCATGGTGCGGATCTGGCCCGTCTGTATAGCCATTACCGCGCCATCGTTTGTTCTCTGGCAACCAGTCGTGGGCCATTACTGTGCCGATTGTAAAACCCTATTTGGGTAATCGTCACCTCAAGGGGTTACCCCCACTTGCGATTTTGAAAAAATGGATTTTTTTTATTGCATTTTTTTTAAGTATAAGTATCCGGGCCCATACTTCTGTATGGGCCCGGAATAGATGACTATGTAAGTTTACAAAAAAAAAATATTTTCTTCGTGTAAACTGAAATTGAAACTTTAAACGCGTTTTTCTCAAAATGGCATTTCTGAAGTCGGTGACCAAGATTACTCGAACACTAATGAACCGATCTTCTTGAAATTTTGCAGGCTTATTTAATACATAAAAATGTAGTCTTTAATCGTTCGATTTTTTTTTTCGAAAGAAATGGCCATTTTATAGCCAAAAAACGGCCGTTTTTTTTCGTTAAAATCGAACCATTAACTTTGACTGTCCGCCATTTTGTGAAAAATGAATACCCCCACTTGTAGCGCAAAAAAGGCCTTTTTCATGAATTTTTTAAAGAAAACTACAAAACTTTTTTAATCGATCAATATACCATCTTAAAGAACACATCTTGAAGAACTTCCAGTAATTTTTTTATTCAAAAATATTACATTGCTTAGTGGCAAATGGCCGTCAATGAAATAATGTTTTTATATACACGGTTTGCGGTGACCAACATTGCGGCAAAGTGGATCATCTGAAAAAAAAATGCGGATGGATTTAGTCAAATATAAGTATAAACTAGTCTTTAATCGAAGGATTTTTAAAAATATTCATTTTTTACAAAATGGCGGACAGTCAAAGTTAATGGTTCGATTTTAACGAAAAAAAAATCGAACGATTAAAGACTACATTTTTATGTATTAAATAAGCCTGCAAAATTTCAAGAAGATCGGTTCATTAGTGTTCGAGTAATCTTGGTCACCGACTTCAGAAATGCCATTTTGAGAAAAACGCGTTTAAAGTTTCAATTTCAGTTTACACGAAGAAAATATTTTTTTTTGTAAACTTACAAAGTGTCATCTATTCCGGGCCCATACAGAAGTATGGGTCCGGATACTTATACTTCAAAAAATGCAATAAAAAAAATCGATTTTTTCAAAATCGCAAGTGGGGGTACCCCTTAATTTGATTATTCTTTTATACGTATACTTGAGTGTATGAAAATGTGATACAACATAGTAAATAAATACATAGTAAAGAAAACTACAAAACTTTTTTAATCGATCAATATACCATCTTAAAGAACACATCTAGAAGAACTTTCAGTAATTTTTTTATTGAAAAATATTACATTGTTTAGTGGCAGATGGCCGTCAATGAAATAATGTTTTTATATACACGGTTTGCGGTGACCAACATTGCGGCGAAGTGGATCATCTGAAAAAAAAATGCGGATGGATTTAGTCAAATATAAGTATAAACTAGTTTTTAATCGAAGGATTTTAAAAAATATTCATTTTTCACAAAATGGCGGACAGTCAAAGTTAATGGTTCGATTTTAACGAAAAAAAAACGGCCGTTTTTTGGCTATAAAACGGCCATTTTTTTTCGAAAAAAAAAATCGAACGATTAAAGACTACATTTTTATGTATTAAATAAGCCTGCAAAATTTCAAGAAGATCGGTTCATTAGTGTTCGAGTAATCTTGGTCACCGACTTCAGAAATGCCATTTTGAGAAAAACGCGTTTAAAGTTTCAATTTCAGTTTACACGAAGAAAATATTTTTTTTTGTAAACTTACATAGAGTCATCTATTCCGGGCCCATACAGAAGTATGGGCCCGGATACTTATACTTCAAAAAATGCAATAAAAAAAATCGATTTTTTCAAAATCGCAAGTGGGGGTACCCCTTAATTTGATTATTCTTTTATACGTATACTTGAGTGTATGAAAATGTGATACAACATAGTAAATACCTCCTGGAAGCTAATATACCACAGATCTGCACGAAGCACTGATTTTCATCTTAAAATACTTATTTAATGCGTAAACAAGACGAACACTAGGACCGTGACGGCCACTGGGCCGACTACCTTAATGCATCTCTTTCAAGATATTCCGTTGTGCCAACCAAAATAATACACTCTGTATGCGCGTGCTTTTGTGTGTGTGTGAGTGTGTGTTAGATTACGATTGGGTGTGTGTGTTAAGGTTACGATTCCAGATGATTTACGGAAGGTGTGTGTGCCTGCCGGTTGAATGTTCCAACGTCTTCGTTTCTTTCAGTCGACGCGACGTGCACGGCTTATACGTTCCGACGTGCGCGATGAAACGAGAGGAACGATATTTTCGATTCCAACAGAATATCCCGAAGTTATTCGGCGATTTTTTTTCCACGTTACATCAAAGTTGCACAAGGTTCGCGCGCGCGTGTGGGTGTGCATGCTGTAAAAAATCTGGAAATATATATATATATATGTTCCGGGGATACTCTTGGTTGATTGGCGGGTGAATTTCTTCGCACTCGGGCACATGCATGTCAGGCGTCACACAAGCACCAAGTGACGTTGACGATAACTCGTAAGGAAGATCTCGATGCGAGCCATCCAAGAGAGAAAAGCTTTCGACGCATTTTTTTCAGAATCTGTGTACATATATGTGTATGAATATGATTGCGACTCAATCGACGAACGTCTTGATGGATATAAAAGGTATATGTATAGACGTAAATTGCGCTAAAGCCGAAAGGAAACGATGGCCAAGATGGTAATATGGCAGGACAGGTAAGCCACAGTAAAAGTGTAATTAGTTGATCAACGGCTAGCAAGCGAGAGTTAACCTATTGGCGAGATCCTAAATTTCTACGGTAGGCTATGATTAGAGCGTACACGTAAGTTTCTTAAAGGTTATGGAAAACGGCTAGAAGGTCACGAAAAATCGAGCCAATAGAGAAGTTTGTAAAAGTCTTGTGTATATATGCAACCGTAATTCAAAGGTGACGCGTTTTTAATATAATTTATAGTGCGCTCTGCGTCCATCACGGTACGATAAAAAATGTAGATTATTGATACAGCCTCAATTTCCTCTCTTTCCCTCTGCCCATCAACTCGTGCCGACAAGCTTCCGGACAGAGTTATAAGACGGAAAATAAAGAATCGTCCGGCAACTTTTCGACGGCGGTGGTGAAAATATCTTGAAATCTTTACATTTAGGTAACCTCAACTATCAGCATTCCAGGTTGCTTTGAGGACGGGCCTTAACATTTTAGAAACGGATTGTTTTTTTTTTTTGTAACAGGACAATCTTAAATGACCTTTATGTAAATATTTTTACATTTGCCTAAAGGTAATTTCGAAGACGCATTGGCTACTACAATGGGAGTGGTCTTTGAAGGTGAATGCCTTCAATAAATGACCTTTTCACATGACAGAGGCTGTAGAGAAACTGTCGGCATGCCTAAATATCTCAGAGCGATCGATTTTTTTAGCAAAAAAGGCTTTTGAATATAAAAGTTGTTGGATTTGATGAGAGCTGTCTGAAGGATTTGTTGTGGTTTTCGGTCCAGGGTTGAGTTTGGGCACACGAGGCCGCAGTTTATTTTTAAAATTAGAAGAATAATTTTCCGTGTTGCAAATTTGTTTTGATACATTTTTTTCTGAATATCCGGTTCCTTTTTGCGTCGTAAGCCCAGTTATTATAAATTTAGTCCAACTTAGGACGTACCAATCATAGGCAGATTTTTTATCGAATAGTAATCCTTATTTTTTTCAAGAATTTTTTATTCAGCCCAATATTTTTTTTATTGTTCGGGCTCAATTCGATTTTGTTAGTGAATAGGAGTAACCATTTTTCCATGACATCATGGTTTGAGGACATTTTTCCGTGCAGAAATGTGACCGGGCATTCCTACTTTTTGTCAGGGCCTGACCAGGCTTACCCCGTCCGATTTGCCTGAACGGGTTCTCTCGTGGAACAAATCGGGAATATCACAAAATCGTTTTTTACGCCTTACACTATATACTTGAAAATTACAATGTTCTCGCCGGGATACATTGTGAGCATACATGATACATGCTTTCACGTGATGTATACCCGGCCTGAACATTGTCATTTCTTAAAAAGTGGAGCCTAGCTTTAAGACGGAATGACACCTCATCGCGGTCGGTATGGTAGAACAATTATAGATACCCAAAAATCTCTGAAACGGCTCTTCAGATCCCGTCGAAACTTTGCCAAACGACGTCAAATAGATAGACGAATAGCTTCTAGCCCCTCAAATTTTCTGAATTTGAGAAAAAAAATGTAGATTGGCTTATCATAAGCCAATCTACATTTTTTTTCTCAAATTTCACGTATTTTTTTCATATCACGTGTTTTTTCTCATTTTTACGTATATCTTGTCACACGCGTAAGTGTGTGACAATGTAATACAACATAGTTAATACCTCCTGGGAGCTAATATATCATAGATCTGCCCGGACGACTGATTCTTATCTCAAAATACTCAGTTAATGTGTAAACATGACGATCACTAGGACCCTGACGACCACTAGGCCGATCATCTTATTGTTATATTTTTTACCGCATATTTGCCGGCATTTTCTAATACACAACATTGCTATTTGAATTAAGGCAGGATTCTACTTTGAAACTTTGAAAATTTTTTTTTTTTTTTACATTTTTTGAAAGTAAATATGTTCAAGAATGTTCGGTCAAAATTTTATAAAGTTCCAAGCAGTCTAACTATCCTTTTTCGCCTTTCGAACGCACCTACCTGAGCACCTACCTATCACTCACCAAAACTTTAAACGCGTTTTTCTCGAAACGACATTTTCAAGTAACGTGGTCGTGATAACTCAAAAAGTACTGAACCGATCCTTATGAAATTTGGAACACATATTCTATATGTGTATACCAACCGACCTAACTACAATCAACTTAAAATTTTGATTAGAACTATTTTTTTATTGCAAAAAAAGACCCAAAAAACGCATTTTTTTCGTATTTTAGCCGCCATTTTGTTAATTTTGCACGTATATAAAATATTCTAGTTAGGTCGGTTCCTGAAGACATACTGAACATGAAACTATTTGATTTTTTTGTTTCAGACCATCCGTCGGGAAGATTTCACGACCACGGCAACGGTACCTGCTTTTCGAGGCGTTGGCTTTAAACATATTTTACGTGAACAAAAAATGAATAAAATACATTAAAAATTTTTTTTTATGTACTTAAAGAGTGTATTTATTGAACAGTTTAAACCCCATATCGATATCTTTAATAGTATTCTCAGAAAAAAATTCACGAAAATAGCGTTTTTTTCATGGTTTCAAAGTAGAATTCTGCCTTAATCGTCACTAGAACCAATAATTCTGGCACTTTCGAAAAACGGCTCCATCTTTCCACGTTATAACCATATATGTTTCACCATTCCTTTAAAAAAAAGTACGGAAACTATACTTTCATAAGAGGGATATACTTTTTTTGAAATGGTTTTTCTTTATTTGTGATATTTCTTCTTTGTATTTTCTTCTTCTTTCTATTAGCAACGCTTGCAAGAATGGCCAATCACCTCAGGAGAGATGTGAAAGGGGCTTACGGCTTATACACGGACTCCATTCTTTTAGGTACGACGAATCGCTGGTTTAATAGTGATTGACAGTATGCAACGGAGAAAACTGATCATTTTGGTCGAAGAGTGAAATTATAAATGCTTATTATGACCTTGTCGACTTGTTCACATTTGAGCTTGGTATAAATCGACGCAGAAACAAAAATAAATAATAACCGTGACCGAACGTACCTCCAAGACCATATAATTGATCAAATATGATAAACATTTCCAACACGCCGAAAGTATCGCCAAAAGCATCGCCTCGACATGATATGGGTAAGTTAACATCAGGTTAAATGTACTTGTCGCGAGATGCAATCACGTCTCTCGAAAGAACAATACCATTAATTAGCTTGCCTAACTCATCAGTGGTTATTTCAGCAAATGAAGATAGGATGGATGATTGATCCAGTCAAATGTAGTCAAGTTGTAGGAAAAGTTGGTAGTTAATCCAACGAATAAAGTAAAATTAATTAATCCAGTCAATGAAGATTGATGATTAATTCGAGGAATGAAGACAAGACTGGTCATTGATTCAGCCAAAGAAAACAATAAAAAAGATAGAAAAACTGACTTCGTCCTGATGTGACTACGCTTCAATAAATCTCTGAAATCACACTCACATTGATGAAACAGAAATTTTCCAGAGTATCAAGTAGCTATTTTCGAATCTAACAAATCTTATTTTCAAAATATTTTTCTAGAACTGTATCCCTCCGACTTATTTCGGTGCTCCGGTACTTTATTTCGACCTCTTGTATACATGCAGGGTGTCCGATTTGAATTGGAAACCCGAAACAAATCGGGCAAATGGAGCCAGATAAAAAAAAGATGACGTATAGCGTATCTGTGGTTTCGTGGAGGACAGTCCATCTCGCGATAAAGTGCGTGACTTTTCTGACATTGTTACGATAAAAGAAAAGCAAGAAATTGTATTATAACAAAGAATAACTATGGCCGGTTGAATTTACGGATGGATGTGATAATTCTTCTTTCAACCAAACAATCAAATCATAAAATTCACAAATGTGACCCCCGCAAGCTGATGTATTTGTACAACTAGTATCACCAATTTATAGGTGCATGGAAAATTACCGTTTATTGCCATTGTTTAAGGGGTAACACCGGTGTAGAATTATCACAAAATTGATTTTATTATTTGGCTTAAGAGACTTTGAAACATCTAGAATAAGGGGAAAAAAGTTTGGCACCTGTAAAACAAAGGTCCGCAGTGTGGGTCTGCGGTGTCAGTGGCTGGCCCGTGTGCGAGACGTCGTACGTTTTTGGCAGAACATAATTTTCCAAAACGGCACGCATCATAACTCCAACTTTCATTTTTTTCACTCCAAATTTTAAGCACATCTTTAAAATAAATCCATGCGTTAATTATAATTATTTGCGTTAATTCCATGCGTTAATTATAACATTAGTTATTAACAAATGATTGTCCGTTTTTTGTCGAAAATTGAGTTTTCACTTTAAATACTTGCCAATTACACAAATATTCATACTTTCAAAATTCCCTACGTATTTGTCTAGCTATACTCATGTAAATTAATGGATTCTTAAATATTTTTTTCCAAATTCTAATTTATGTCAGTTATACTGCGTGCCGCAGAGCGTCTGAAATTCAACATGCCTCGCGACAATGGCTCCAGAGTCACCATTTTGTATAATTTTTTAATACACATTTTTTTGTTCCCTTGAAGATATGACTAATAATATCCTTGAAGATTATTATCCTCTTGCTTGTCCTTCCAACACGAAAAAAATCGCGAAAAACCGCTTAGTTTTGTACGTTTAGAGTGGTGTAAGCCTCTAAATAGACATATAAGCCGGACAAACAACCTAAGAGCTTTCAAGTGTTTCATTTAATCATGAGGAGGTACAGAATCCAGAAAAATTGATGCTGCTTCTCTCGATGAATGCAATGCGAAATTTATATATTTATTCGAGTATATATTTATAAGTCGATGAAGTCTCATACGCAGTAACTTCATCCATTATCAAAACTGTGAAATCAGCTAACTTCCGTATTTTTCAAGCTGGAGGTGATTTTTTTTTCATTACGCGGAAAGTACCAACTACATACAATTATACAATGACAATTATAATGTGGCGTGTGACAATTATAATGTGGTTTGAGGTGCGCTTCTCGAATACTTTTCGAATCCTCTTTGAAAACGAATATAGCGTCTATGTGAGGAAATTAGTTCGCACAAGCAAAAAAAAAAAATTTTTTTAATTAAAATGGCATTCTGCGGTTGCAATAGTAAACTCAAAAGTTCAGTGCAGATGGCGCCACGTACACTGAAAAAAAAAAATTCGTTTATCCAACCAAAATTCAGTTGGTTTAACAAAATGTATCTTTAAATACGTTCAACTTGATTTTTGATTGGCATAACAAACGTTTTGTTAATCTAACTGATAGTTTTAGTTGTGTGAACTGTAGCTTATTTAGCACGCCTGAGCAACTGTTAAAATAACAAAATTTCGAGACAAAAAAAAATGCATTTTGCACATTCAACGATTTCTTTTTCTCAGTGTAAATATCACGTAAACAAACGAAGCTGTCAACGCGCGCGGTTCATTTTCGCGGTGTCAGCTCTGTGATAAAATTATACGAATGGACAACATAATGGACAATAATTGCATCCAATTGCACAACGTAGATGCATTCTTTACTATTTCTTCACAACTGGATTATTTAAGGGGAGATATACACCTAGGAGCCGGAAACAAGGTCATTTTTGTGAATTTTTTCAAGGAAGACCATTTGAAATTTCGGATTGGGGTTTTAATTATCTAAAAGTTTATACATTCAAAAATATGTTTAATTTTATTTATTCAAAAATATCAAAAATATACAAGGATATTGTATGATCCATGGAGCGTCGTAAAAATTCTGCGTGTACGGTACCCACTGGCGTTTCTTCAAGAATCATCTGAAAAAAAAACCAAAAAGATTATTAAATTAGATACTATAATCTAGTACTTGTCATAGCCGGTTTTGAAAATATCGATTTACGACAAAATAGCGAACGTTTGAACATAAATAGTGATATTTGGGCCAAAAATTAGTTATTATTTTGTCTATAAAACAAAAACTAAGTAACGGAAAAAAAATCCTATGACAAGTACTAGATAATGGTGTATAGAATAACCACAAAAAACCTCAAGGCAATCGCTTCATTGGTTTTCGAGAAATTTTTGGTACCGATTTGAAATACGTGGTTTTGAGAAAAACGCGTTTGAAAATTTGGGAATGAATAAATCATGAAATTTGTCAACTTACATGGAATCATCGATACTAGGCCCATAGTGTAGGGCTTTGACGGTCGATGGAATGTTCATAGCTTCTAAATCCTCGACCTCGACCATCTAGGTGTATATCTCTCCTTAAGGAAAATTCGACAATAGTCTTAGAAACATGGACATAACCAAAGCGAATGTCCCTAAACGTCATGTTCTGTTTACGTTATAATAAAATATACTCGCTAGTGGGAGAAAGTGGCAGTTGGGTTCCCTATTTCACCGAGAGATGTCAAGCCGTAGCTAGGATTAGGATTACCGGGTTAGGATTAACGTTAGGATGCCAAAAGCGTTCAAGTATGGGAGTGTCACCTGGAAGACCAATGTCGAATGGCCTTCATTTTTATATAGGCCTCGCCGAATCGACGAAAAAATAAATACCACATCCCAGAAAAGGCTTGGAGCTATGAGTAAATAATGCAACGCGCGATTCTTGCAAGCCACTTGACTGCCCTGACGATTTGAACCACGAAGGGTGGATGTGACGTTTATAGGGCTGAAAAATGGTCGGCTTTTTCCAGCTGAAACTGTCCATCTGCAATCAAAAAACCAAACGGGTTATTCAAGCTTACAATAAACACGAGTCGTCGACTATGGCCATGTTCCAACATCGATTTTTTTTACAAAATGGCGACGAATCGAAACTCGACCATGAAAAATCTATGAAAATACTTCCTATTTTTACGTAATTATTAGAAAATGAAGATTGATTTTTTTAGGGAGATCGTCAACGAGCTGTAAATGTTTTCCAGCGGCTTTCTTGTAAATTTGAAAACAATCCATGAAGTGGTTCTCTAGATATCATCTCCACTAGCTTCGAGAACCTTATTTTGAGAAAAAAAAACGCATTTAAGGGCCTACATCTACCTAGAGGCCCGAAAAACGGCCAAATTCCGAAAATTTTCTGGGGAACGGTTGGTGAAAAAGAAACGCATTTTTTGTTTAACACAAAGGTGCATATATTGAGAGCCTTTAGAAAAATTACCAAAAAATACAGAACAAGAACAAAAACATGGCGGCCGGCAGATGATGATTTTTTTCCGCGCCGTTTGGCCGTGGACTCTTTCCAGCTTATACGGTCGATCTGAAATCTAGTAACCAAACGGGTTATTCAAGTTAACAATAAATACGAGTCGATGACGATTGGCGATTTACAAAATCTTTTTTTTAACAACGTGTCAACGAATCGAAACTCCAACATACAAAATCTATGAAAAAAGTCGTTATTCTTAATCAACTATAAAAATATGATAATCGCCTTTAAAAAAGTGAGATCGTCAACGACCTTTAAATGTTTCTCATCGTATCTCCTGTAAATGTGGAAACAATCCATTAAGTATTTCTCGAGATATCACGTCCACTGACATTGAAAACAGTGTTTCGAGAAAAACGCGTTGAAAGTTTGAAGTATGGTGTTGCTTCCGCGCGTCCGGCCGACTGTAAGAAACTGCAGCTTCCATTTCGGGAATATTTCAATTAAATTTTCGGGGAATATAGCTAAAAGGTGATACTATCAAATAAAAATAATTTTGGAAAATGCTTGCCACAAAGGTTTTGCTATTTTTAAGTGATGTTTTTTTTCGCTTCCCCTCTAGACGTCAATTGCAGCGCCATATGAAGTAACCCTCAGCAGCAATTGCGACTTCATGGGACTCTATTGTTGTAATCAACAGCACACAAAATGAAAATCGAGAGGACAGCTGAAATGCTGAATACCGTGAAGCAGATCTTCTGTGACGCGCGCGCGCCCGGTAGCGACGCTCGAAAGTGCTTTACTTCGAATTCTATCACTCCGCCAATGTTAAAGATATCGGTTTGAAATATATAGGGTAGTTCTTAATGCTTGAAACATTTATAAAATGCTAAAAACAAACCCTGTTTTTTTTTCTTCACTTTTCTAGGTAGATAAAGTACACATCAGAAAAACAACTTGTCAGGGTCCATTATTGACTTTGTGTAGTGCAGAAGTAAACATCAGAAAAACAACTTGTCAGGGTCCATTGTTGACTTTATTGTTCGAGGCACGTGTCCTAAGGCACGTGCCTCGAACGATAAAGTCAACAATGGACCCTGACAAGTTGTTTTTCTGATGTTTACTTCTGCACTACTTCAATTTACAACAAAGCACAGCTGAAGCTCAACATTTGCTTACACAAACTTACAGTGAGTCTGCACCATCCGAAACCATGGTGTACAGAAATAGCGAAGTTTTCTTGGATAACGTTTCTCATGGCGTATTGGAACTGGGGATGAAGAATAGATTTATTTTGACCACCCTAAACACAGAAAATCATGGATTGATCCTGGCTAATTGTGAACATCGACGCCACAACGGAATGTCCATGGTCCCAAAGGCATGGTGTATCTGATGGAATATGCAGCTGGAGTATTTGAATGATGGATTAATTGAAAAAAGCCCGTCAGCAGGATCAAATCACCGAGAATTGGTTCTGCTGCATGCCAACACTCGGCTGAACGTTGCTTTGGCGGCAAATAAAACACTTTATGCACTTGAATGAGCGGTCCTCCTTCCCGCCGTGTATTTCCCGGACCTTGCCCCAAGTGATTATCCCGATACAACACACCTTAGAAGATACATACTTTCGGTGGTGAGTACATACTCACTTAGATGTGAGAAAAAAAGTTAAACCATCTGAGCGGAAATACTAAAATTAGTGTAATATAACAAGTGAAAAAAAAAATTGCGCAAGAAACGAAAAAGGCAGCGATTTTCAGTGCAAGCATATCTAAACTCCCACAAAAATGTGTAGGCGGTTTGTCTATGCATCTTCGAGAGAACACTCATATTATTGATTGCAGTCAAATGTAAATATAGGGTGTCTCAAAATGACCTGACATTTATATTTATTAATAAAACGTATTATTTATTTTAATATAAGGTACAAACATGGATGTTATGTGTGGAACACATAACCTCCATGAATGAAGGCATAATCCCATAAATGGCCTCGTCCCTGTTTGCAAACGTTCACTCTTTTGACGAAATTTTTAATAACATTTTGGCAACAATTTGGCAACAATGGCAACCTTGGCAGAATTGCGGACTAATGTCATAAATGGTGCGTCCAATTACTTCTTCGAGCTTCGGAACGGTATGTGGATCATAGGCATACACTTTTCCTTTCAGAAAACGCCGACGAAAGGAGTCTAATGGCGTGAAATCGCGCGATCTTGGTGAACATCGCCGCGGCGCGAGATAACACGACCATGAAACTTCGTCTGCAATAACTATGCAGTACCAATGCAGCAAATAACAGTTTCTATGCATTGCTCGATGCACGCCAAGTCTGTGCACAGCATTTCCAGTGATACATACATACAGTACTTGTGTGATGCATACATTGTACTTTTATATAATCGTAATTCCAACTTTTTATTATAATAGTAAATGGTTTCTTTTAAAAAATGTTGAGAAAAATAGTATTTCTAGGGTTTGACAATTTCTTGTACGTTTCTCGTAAATTTGCTTGGCTTTTGCATAAAAAGTTATTTCACTTCTTTTGTACGTTTGAATTGAAAAAGTAATGATGTAAATAAAAAAAATTGTTTGAAAAAAATCACAAGTATTTCGAGGTTAATTCGAATTTTGTAGATAGTGAAACGACCGATAATTTTTTCGAGCGCATTTTTTATTACTTGGCGTTTTTTTTACTTGTTCAAGTTTTTTGGGGAGATTTCATATCTTTTTGAAATAAATATATGTACAGGGCTACTGGTTATTGGTCACGATCCCTTGAAAGGGTTCTAGGTCATTTTCCGCTGTCAAATAACCTAACAATGTTTTATGCAAATGTCAACCAATTTCGAGATATTATTTTTATGATTTAACTATAAACATGAATATAGTATATTCTAACTATATAAAAACCATGTATATAAATGAATATCGATGTGAATATCAGAGTATAGCATATCTCAGAAAAATACTACAAATGTCACACTCTTAAAGCTCCCAGTCGATCTTAAATAGATCAAATGATCAAATTACCGATCACGAGCAGTTTTTTTATGCACATTTTTTGATTATCCAACGAGTGATTTATTTCGAGATAAAAATTTCAATCAACAAATTATCTCCGAGGCAGGCAAAAACTCACCAACTAAATAGTACCTAAATGCAAACGAGATTAAAATTAAGTCGCCATTGTAATACAAACAAAGCAAGCAACCACAATAACTAATAACGTACGACCATAAACGCGAAAAATATATGATAACATTTAATACAAACAATCCCAAATTCATGAGAATTCATTTGAGAACTCGAAATATCGCTTTTCGATGGCCGTTATTCGTCTACCGAAGCGTGGTATTGCGACGTCGATTAATAAACAAACATAATCGATGTCGAGCCGAGCGAGCACCGCCAATCGTCTTGTTCCGTGTGTATTCAAACTTCGCTGAGCTTCTCTTCTTAACCATGCACGCTAAGTCGTTGCGCAGCATTTCCAGTATACTTGTGTGGTACTTACATTGTACTTTCATTGGGAGTACAAATAAGTCTCCGCCGTTTGACAAAAGATGGCCCCACCAGGAGGTTATGGTTGAAATCGTCAGATGTAGAACGTCATGTCATAAGGTTGGACATCTGGCAGGACCATAACCTTGAAATATTTGCGATTTTGTATCAGCATCACATAATTTTTTTTTTGTGCGAAAATGTCGACTTTTGGGACGAATAAGCGTCATTTGCGAGAACTTTTGATTTACTTCTTTAATTTGAAAAAATCTGCAGTTACGGCGCATCGATTGCTTGTAGAAGCATATGGTGAGGCTGCTTTAAGTGAGAAAAGTTGTCGTGAGGGGTTTCAAAAATTTAAGAACGGTGAGGTTGACGTCGAAGACAAAGAATGTAGCGGAAAGCCGAAAGTGCACGAAGACGCGGAATTAGAAGCATTATTGGAGGGAGATTCGTGCCAAACGCAAGAGTTCCCGCAAATAACGCTTATTTGGCTCAAAACTTGACATTTTCGCACGAAAAAATGATGTTATGCTGATACGAGGTCGCTAATATGTCAAGGCTATGGTCTTGCCAGATGTCCAACTTTACGATTTGACGTTTTAAATCTGACAACTTCAACCATCACCTCCTGGTGGGGCCATCTTTTGTCAAACGGCGGAGATTAATTCGTACTTCCAATATATAATAGTGACACCAATTTCATGTTGCAACAGTAAGGTGATTTTTTTAAATAAAAATAAAATAATACGCAAAATATCATTCCTAAGGTTTAATATTTTTGTTTACAATTTTTTTAGTAAACTTGCTTGGCTATTTTATAAAAAGTTACTTCACTTTGGTGTACATTTAAATTGAAAATATGTAATCAAACCATTGTGTAGTAAAAATTAAAAATATTCTAAGATAAATCAGACTTTCTAACATGGTAAAACAGGCGATATTTTCGAAAGAATTTTTTATTGCTTGGCGTTGTTTTTTTACCTTTTCAAATAATTTTCGACATGGTTAGTAATAAATGACGTGTTTCAATTTCGGAAGTTCATCCGAATGATTGCAGGTAGATGGGAAAAAATAATCGGAATATTTGGTTCGAATAAAAACCACTCGATCCTTTGGCAATAATTGTCTTGTCCTCTTTTTGAATTTTATTGACGAATAGGAGATTCAAGCTCGCAGCAGTGAGCGGACGAACCTTGCGTAAAAAAGGGGGGGGGGGGGCTCGTTCAAAGAGACGCGACGAACAATTGTCACCGTGTACTCCGATCTAAGAGGCCACACCACTGTAGAATTTTTCAAAAATTGATTTCTTTACTTGACTTTAGAGATGCTTTGAACCATCTAGAATAATGGGGAAAAAAGTTGGGTACCTGTAAAACAAGGTCCGCAGGCCCGTGTGGGTCTGCGGTGGCTGGCCCGTGTGCGAGACATCGACCGTTTTCCTCGAAACACAATTTTTTTAAACGGCACGCAGCATAACTTCAACAATGTCCATTCTTTTCACTCCAAATTTTGAGTACATTTTTAAAATAACATTCCGAAGAGAAATACGTACGGAATTTTCCATGAGTTAATTATAACATTAGTTATTAACAAATGATAGTCCGTTTCTTCTGTCAAAAATTAAGTTTTTGTTTTAACGCTTGCCAATTACACAAAAATTAATATTTTCACAATCCTCTACGTATTTCTCTAGCTATACTCGTGTAAACTAATAGAAATTTAAAAATTTTTTTTTTTCAAATCAAATTTGCGTCAGTCATACTGCATGCCGCAGAGCGTCTCAAATTCAACATGCCTCGCCAGAATGGCTCCAGCGTCACCATTTGGTATAATTTTTAAATATAAATTTCTTTTTGTTCACTTAAAGATACGACTAATAACATCCTTGAATTCTCGTATTTGCATTCTCTCATTTGTCCTTCTAGCAACAAAAAAATCGCGAAATATCACTCAATTTTGGACGTTCACAGTGGTAAAGGCCCTTAAGGTAAAACGAGCGCGCGCTCTTGACTTCTATTGATTTTGTTCACATTTTAACCAGACATTGTTCATATCATGATACATGTTCGAGTGAAGTTTCACAACAGTTGACTATTTAGATTGAGAGATAATGGGTTTTTAAGGGGTTACCCCCACTTGCGATTTTGAAAAAATCGATTTTTTTTATTGTATTTTTTTGAAGTATAAGTATTCGGGCCCATACTTCTGTATGGACCCGGAATAGATGACTCTATGTAAGTTTACAAAAAAAAAAAATATTTTCTTCGTGTAAACTGAAATTGAAACTTTAAACGCGTTTTTCTCAAAATGGCATTTCTGAAGTCGGTGACCAAGATTACTCGAACACTAATGAACCGATCTTCTTGAAATTTGCAGGCTTATTTAATACATAAAAATGTAGCCTTTAATCGTTCGATTTTTTTTTTTCGAAAAAAATAGCCGTTTTATAGCCAAAAAACGGCCGTTTTTTTTCGTTAAAATCGAACCATTAACTTTGACGGTCCGCCATTTTGTGAAAAATGAATATTTTTTAAAATCCTTCGATTAAAGACTAGTTTATACTTATATTTGACTAAATCCATCCGCTTTTTTTTTTTCAGATGATCCACTTCGCCGCAATGTTGGTCACCGCAAACCGTGTATATAAAAACATTATTTCATTGACGGTCATTTGCCACTAAACAGTGTAATATTTTTCAATAAAAAAATTACTGAAAGTTCTCTAAGATGTGTTCTTCAAGATGTGTTCTTTAAGATGGTATATTGATCGTTTAAAAAAGTTTTGTAGTTTTCTTTTAAAAAATTCATGAAAAAGGCCTTTTTTGCGCTACAAGTGGGGGTAACGCCTTAAATAGCAACTTTTAACACTGCAAGGTCTGCATTGACCGAAAGTCAGGTCATATAATTCGTCGTACCATACTATTGGGTTTATTAATTTAAAAAAAAATTATGTTTAGATAGAAAACTAGTTAGGGAATAAGTGAAAAAAGTTTCGATTGTCTTCACTATTCAGTTTTGTAAAAACGTTCAGTAACAACAGAATAACTCTCGGTAAAAAATATTTGTCCCCTATATAAGAAGACATTATGCAACACCGCGGAACAGTATTATTCAATATTTCGAGGAAAAAAATTATCATGTTCCCAAAGTTAAAACCTTTTATCGTAAACAAAAACATTTGCGTTATAAACATTAATAATTTGACATTGTTTATGTTATTGCCATGCGTCTTCTTATAGGGAACAAATATTTTTTATGGACAATTACTCTGTCTAAATTTCAATGCAGATCCTACAGTGTTAGAAGTTGCAATTTTGAAACCCATTACACTGTGAGTTTGAGACGTGAGAGTTTAGCGTTCGTAGGCAAACGGTGTTGAACTTTCGTGCCTCATTTTGGTCGCACACTGCTCAGGAAATCGAGAATTTTGAGGGGGAAATGACAATGGCTACAGATCATCGGAAAATATGCTATCTGCGATTTTTCACGAATAAATACCGGGGTATTCCTGCAAAGAGCTTGAGTTTTGAGTTGAGAACTTGAGTTTCTTGCATCGCAGCTGTTGGCTGTTTGACACATCGGCGAGCGGGAAATCACTACGAGGGAAGATCGTGGCAAATGACAAAGTACGTAAATTGAGGTTATGAGACAGGCCGTATTTTTTATTCTTACGTCAATATAAATTCCAGCGATACGATCGTGCTGTCAAAATTCGAGGATACACGATAATATCCATGCGATCGCGGGTACGGGAAAATTGCGTCGATATTGAAGAATTCGTGAACTTCTCGTACCGCCGTTGTCGCATCGAAGTGACACTTAGCATCATCGTCGGTAAAAACAGAAGAAAAACTCATTTCGAGTCTCACTTTCACCGTAAGCAAACTCACTCATTGATTTTCGTCAATGTTGCTCTTCGGAGACGCCGAGAAACTTCAAGTTTAGAAGAACGATGTAATCAATCTAACGCAACAAAACACCGATTCGATGTAGTAAATGTTTTGAAACGAAATCGACGACTGTGGAATAATTTTCGGGGTCAAAAAATCGTTCGGAAATTCCGTCGAATATTATGAGATCATTTGAGATTGAGTAGACGGATCGAAAAATGAACCAAACAAAATCGATAGAACAAAATCATATTTCATTGGTCAAAAGGCATTAAATTTTCGATTCGTCGCAGCGTTTTCGCGTAATATCGAATCAAAGTGAAAACGTCGTCTGCTATAAAGCCCATCTTACTGTATAAAGAGTCGCGACGTGTTCGTCAGTCGGTCAGTGGCGTCGAGATCGATGGCATCGATCAGTGGCGTCGATTTTTTTATTTTTTATTACCTGGCGTCAAGACGCTGCCGCGTCTCTTGATTAGATATGTGGCCACCGTGTCATCTCCACGAAGCGTCGTATAAACGAGACGATTTTGAGAGTCGTAATTTTTCGTTGAAAGTTCGGTAATATGGTTTGAAATGTTACCAATACACTGAGATGTACTCTGACGTGATCATAAACGAAAATCAGCTACCCAATTGGTAAATATTCGGGTTCGTGAAAGGAATACCTCAAAGGATCCCGCTGCGCTGCAAATAAGGCCGACAAATCCCCCATCATCGTGTATCGCGACTCTCGCTCATCCTCGTTGATAAACGCTCCTCGTACCGTTGTTCACGCGTGCAGGACAGCCATAGAAAAAAACTTGGAGATCTGATACACGTGTTACTAAGTGCAAGTGCGTTCAAGTTGGCCCCTTCTCGCTCGCGATCTTACTGACTCCGCAACTCTCGTGCGCAAGGCAAAAGAAAGCGAAGACTTGGGAATTACGCGCACGGAAGCAAGAAAGAACGGGATTGAAAGAGAAATAGGGAAGAGAGACCCAGAGACACGGTGACCCGACTCTTATTTTTCTCTCCATTGAACAAGTCGCGATGATCGTGTGCAATACGAAGTTGTCATTCGTCGTAACGGAACCCTATCCTTTCGCGTGATATTCGATCGAAAAGATCGTATATATGCCACATATAAAAACCAAAGGCTATTCATGCCTCGGGTATTCTTCTATTTTTAGAGAACGGCATTTTTAGAGAACGAGCTCCGGTATTTTCGTACGTCTTTTTTTTGTCCTCGGCTGTATTACATCGCGTTATTGAATATCCGACGGAAATTGCGATAAATTCGGTTCGGACAAAATTATCGCATAAAACTGCATATAAATGATAAATAGGGTTAATAAAATAAAACCTTACGCAGTTGTTTTTTGTTACTTTTATCCAACTTTCCGGAAGACCGAATATTTCGCCATTCAGCCAAAAGTTTCGTTTTATTGAATTCATCCAATGCGCTATATATAATATAATCAGAGAAAGAGAGAGAGCGAGAGAGAGAGAGAGAGAGAGAGAGAGAGAAAAAAAAGGGTCAACCTGCTTCTGGTCTCACTCCATACGACCGAATGGTCTGGTATGGGAAATAAATTTAAAAGGCATCTCGAACAGACGAGGGAAGAGTCTCGTTAAAACAGGGAGCGGTGACCTCATTTTTTTTTGTTCTGGCTAGGGATGTGAGACTGGGAGGATGTACGATGCTATCGTTCCGCAGGTAGAAGACGTTCGTGTATACCCGGGGATTCGATACTCTTCGCTGTAGATTGGGAAGGGTGTGCGAGGGAGCTGAGCGAGGCGGATTTCATCGGCGGGTTTTTGGGCTCACCAAAAACCGCAGGTGTATTTTATCCGTAAAGGTTCGTGAACTATATACGTTATGATTATAGTTATGCCGCTTGTTCGCGTACTCGAAAAGTCAAAAACGACGAACAACGAAAGCTGATATTGTCGAGAGCGCGATCTCCAGACGTCGATATCCTCCGTCGAATCTTGAGATACTGTTTTATCATTAGATACTAAATAATGCGACGAAAGTCTCCATGTTGCGCAAACGCCAGCTATGAGTGTCTCTCGTGCGAGCGAGATCGCTTGTGCAGGCTTGTTCCAGCGTTAAAGTCCCCCAAAGCCTGCATCCGAACAGAGTAAGTCACCCGCGTCCAGGCGTTGAAGTCTTCTCGCTGTGTCACTCGACTAATGAGAGCAGTGAGGCCGGAATCCCCGAAGATGTTCATACAAACTACTGAGCCAAAAAACTCGTGAACTAAGAAGCATATGGGCCACAAAGTACGAGCTCGAGGAGTCCGTGTACCATTCGACCGTTGCGCACCATTGCGAACGGTAAAACAGCATGTACGACACAAAGAATGAATAGGAAATACAGCGTAAAACAACATAGGAACGAAGTGCTGTCATGTTCGCCCTTAGACAGGGGAAAGGGAAGCATTGCAGATGCGTCTTGATAAATGTATCAAGTGCCCGTCATCCAGGTTGAAAGGAGGTGTCGGTGAAGTTGCTTGTTGTAAGTAGTGGGAAGGCGGGATACAAAGACCCGGACCCATTCCCGAAAGGATGGGACCGGTGCTCGAGTGGCGTCTGCAAGAGACGATGGAAGAAACAAAGAGGAGCAATACGGCGAGTCGAATAGACTTCGAAAAAGTTGAAGGTTCGACGATGTTGCTATGGTGCATGCCTCGAGCTAGCGGTGAGATACGTATACACGTTATAAGCTCCCGCTTCTACGGAGCGCGACGCATCCGTTGCGGCGTCATCAACACGCCCCTCCGGAGGATCGAAGAAGTGGCGGTTGAAGTCTGCGGGGCGGCGGGGAAGGATAGGCTAGGGGCGGAGGGGGGTTGCGTTGGCGGAGTAGCGGAGCGTCGCAAGAGGAGAAGGGCCGGAGGGATAATATGGCGGCATTGGGGATGCGGTGGGCGCCTGGACTCTCGTCTATAGCGGAGTTCTTGACGCCGTTGCGTGGCTTCGTATCTGGTCTTTCGTCTATACAAAGATACAGAACGGGCTACGCGGGCAAGAGGAAAAGAGGAGGTCGCGCGTGAGACTGACAGAGACGCGGCGAGGAATCGAGGAAGGAACGGAGAACAAGTCGGAGCGGGAGAAGTAGTGGAGGTTGAAGGACTTGAGGAGCGGGGGGGGGGGGGGGCAGTATAACTTGGCTGTACGGTGGTTCAAGTGGTGGGAGAAAAGTTGCGCGCGGGCGAGCACCTACGTGAGGAGACGAGGGACGCAAGAGGGACGGAAGTACCGCTATACCTGGAGTAGCCCGAGGCGAAATACATACCTACCTACCTACAGCACAACCTCTCCTCAACACAGCAACGAACGTCTCTCTACCTGGCGTGTGTACGGCGTGTGGTTTGACTCGGGACTCTTGCCTCTCCGGCTCGGATTCTCGCTGCTGCCGGTAATGCCGCTGCTGGTGACTCGCCGACTCACCGTGTTCGCTCTACGGAATACTCACACACAGAGCCGGTATATCCAATACCCTGTTGGACTCGTATACCACAGCTTTCCGAGTGAGATTCGTCTGGTTATTTCCTTGCGAGCAACCTTTGCGTCTTGTCGGTTATCGCGAAACCCCGCGTGCAGTTCTCCTATGCGTGACATTTCCAGGCGCATTCGAGAAAACTCCTCGGGGATGGGACTTTTCGGACGCCCATGTTTTCTTTTATTCCCGTTAGCACGTGACTGCATGCACGAAGAATCTTAGCGTCAAGTTAATTGACGATGTCAAGTTAATTCACGATGTCAAGTTAATTGACATCGAAAGTGCAACCGCTTCGAGACAATCTTTCCGTCCGATGCATGTACTTTGAACGAGTCTCATCAGGGAGTTTATGGTTGAGTTAACACGACGCTCATCGGTCTCGATAATACCTCAAACGCATCGTCACCGTAGCATCCCCAACCGAACGAAATCCTGGAGAAGCAAAGGTCCCATTTTCCTCTGGCCTGACACCGGCAATTCGCTGGTCCTTTGGATCATGGACAAGCGAGTATTGCCGCACTGCCTGCATTTTATAGCTACCTCAGCCACCCATGGGTCCGAATGGTATCGGATGGCAACGCTCGACGCCCTGAAAATACGAAGCCAAAACGATTGATCGCTATTTCATCGAAGGTTATCCAGCATAGGAGTGATCGAGGCCCGTCGATCGGTCCAATATCTTCGTGTGGCAATCGACTTGAACAGCGGGCCGTTGCTCACCGGGAGAGCACGGTACGAAGCTGGTACTGGCATGGTCAACGGTCGACAAGCGACTAACCGTGCGATCAGTGGCAAGATACACGAGATAGGAATACCGAGACGAGGCGAATTCGACGCACCAACACAGGCGGAATGGAAACTCGCGGCGTCCGGAGCGAGTCTCCGAAGCGCTCCGGGGTAGCGCAACGGGCGCGCTAGCGTCGCGACTCCGACTCTCTCGTGGGGCACCGAGTACCTCACCTCACCGTGCGGTTATCCCACCGAAGTGGAAGGACTTCGACTTTGTTTCTTACGGTACGGGCAGTGTTGCGGGCGGACACTCGAGCGCAAGCCGGCCGACGATACGGATCGCTGGGCCCTTGCTGCCAAGTTTTGTGTCTCCCCCCTCCCAAACAGCTAGCTTTTACCGTCTTTTTATGCTTTGTTTTATTCTTATTTTCAACGAACTCGCACACGCCTGATGAAACAGACGGCCCGCAACTACACGTGCACAATTCAAGCAAAATTGACGTGACAGCCGAATGAAAGTGCAACCGAACGACCCTCGGCGAAAGAAAGTTTCAAAAAACGCATACGTGTAAACTTTTTCGAAGCGGTGAGCCTCGCGCCGTCGATCATTCGCCAAAACTACGACAGTGATCATCGAAGTGAAATCTTGAAGAGGGGGCGGGCCGATTGAAAAGATTCTCGGGACAAGTGTGGGGAATGCGGGATAGTCCACATTGACCGATGCTCGTTTGATGTTTCGAGCGGGTGACCGGCCTCCGATCGCTGCCAATGGACAGTGATAGCGAAGAATAATCGAAAAAAGTGGTACAAGGAGAAAAAAAAACAAAAGAAACTAGTGCCGATACGCGGGCGTGCGCGACAGTTCGTTCCGTAAATCGCGGAGGCTCCGGTGTTGGCGTTCCATCTGGAACGGTGAATCACCGAATTACACGGTAGTGTAAGTGTAAACGATCGATCGAAGCGTGGGCATCCGAGGGCTTCGATCGAACGTCGACCGGATTATCCGAGTGCGTTACCTCGAGTGGGGCAGGGGGGTGGGGGAGGTGGCGCACACGGATATGTCGCGTCTGTGATGTCAACATCTGGTAGCGGTTCGGAGCCGCGCGCTAACGCGGACATATGTGGCGCCACGAAACCCAAACGAAACATCATCGCGGTGTAAAGGAAAAAGAGTCCTCGCGAAGGTTGGCTTGAACGTCCGATTTCGCTAAATGAGGAGAAAGAGAACAACGCAGACGCGGTTGGATCGACAAAGCTAGATAGATTCCATCGCGGGACGATCATATGGAGAGCTCGATGACCGATCGATGTCCCCCGAGTACACACCACTCGCACACGTGAAAAACGGACACGAAGAAACGGGCTTAACATACGCACCAATTAAATAGTTTTTCTTTCAAAATATAAACCGCCGCACGAGGAATCCCGTTTAAACATTTTTGTTGCTCTCTTCCTCACTCTCGTCCATCTCTTTGTCCATCGGTTGGTCGAGCTCACGCAGCCCAGTCGACGCGAATATATCATACACGGAGAAGCCCCGGCGTGGCTCGTACTGTGTGTAGGCGCACGTATGTACATACGTGAAGATACACGTGCATGTGTTTAACGCTAGTGTGTGTGTGTGTGTGTGTACATATATTTACGTATTCGTGAGTGTGCGTACGCGAAGGATGCGGTACGGGATGCTGATTCCCAAGTGATATTACCATGCCGTCCTTTACTATACCACAAGCTCGGCCACTTCCTCGTTTATCCAAATGCAAGACGTATCGAGTCATTGTGCAGTAATCGCGGATATACACCACATGTATAAACATACTGTAGCGACACGTGTGATTTTATTTATACTTTTTTCACCCCTCGCGCTTCCCGTCTCACCCCTCTCGCACTTGGTGTTCGGGGGTTTCATTGAAATTGAATCATCATTAGCAAATATCCTGCTGCATCTCTCAGGAGAATTTTCTTCAGCTTGTACGTACACGTGTGTACCTATCTGTGTGTGCGTGTGTGACCGCGTGTTTGTGCCGTAAGGGACGGAAACGCGGGAAGCGGAAAAACTGGAAGTGCAGGATAGCTTTCATTATATATATATATATTTTTTTATGTGTATATATATATATATATGCATACTCGTTTCGTCGCTGATCTACGCTCGTGTTGGATCGACGTAACTTTTCGCAAAGGTCAGTACTATTGGCAACGAGTATTTAACGTTTTTGTCATCTTCGCTTAATATTTATTTTAATTAGACAGCTCGACAGCCGATTTGGCGCCGGAAAAACTGTATATTCTTTTTAAATCTTATCTCTATACTGGGCCTATTTTAACATAGAATATTCGTGTTCTATGTAGGAACAGGGAAATATACATTTTTTCGGTGAAATATAATTTTAATTAAAAATTTAAATTTTTTTAAAAATGTTTACATTGAGTGAGCTTCTTTTTCGTGATTTTCTTGAAAAAAAAACTGTATATGTTGTCTCTATACTGGTTATACTCAGTACTATTGGCAACGAGTATTTAACGTTTTTGTCATATTCTCTTAATATTTATTTTAATTGGACAGGTCGACAGCCGATTTGGTGCCGGAAAAACTGTATATACTTTCTAAATCTTATCTCTATACTGGTTCTATTTTGACACAGAATATTGATATTGCATGTAAGAACATGGAAGTATACATTTTTTCAATGAAATCGAATTTTATTGGAAATTTAAGTTTTAGTGAATATGTTTAAATTCAATTAGATTTTTTTTCGTGATTTTCTTGATTGAGACTTGTCGCGGCAGTCACGCATAAGACTCCAAACGTACCGTAAAACGGGGCTACTTTGGGCGGGTGTTGGAAGTTTTTTGTAGGTAACTTTTTTTTTAACATCCTAGATACCAACTTTTCTTGCTCCAATAGAACAATGTGTCCTTTGGCGATCAAACGTATAAGAAAGTCAAGCTCCATAACCCCCTCACAATTGTATATATACATTTTTTTAAGTATCAAAGTAGCCCCGAGTGTGGGGCTTTTTTATAACCAAAAAGTTATTTGTGATTATAAAATTTTGTTTATAACCACAAATTTTTTATAACCATCATCGCTATTAAGGGAGCAGAAGTCGAACAATTTTCGTCCAATCGGCTTTAAATGTTAACTGTAGCTTCTTAGATTGCTTTAACAGTTAAGTACGAGCGCTTTTTTCGGTTAATCGAAAATCGTAAAAAATACATTACTTTTGAGATGAAAATTATGGTCGAAAAAACGAACTTTTTTTCAAACTCGTCTCTATTTTTCTTTTAATTGTTTTTAAATTTCTCCCGTACTTGACTGCTCAAAATAATATAATTAACGAAAATATTTCACTCTTAGTTCCGGGATTAAATTTACGACAGTTCTACTGCGTGTCGCGGAGAGGGCTGGCGGAAAAACAGTAGTGCTATAGTGACTCGTGCGTCACCATTTTGTTTACTTTTGACAAATAATTTTTTTTTACATACTTTAATGTATACCCTATAAAACCTAAAAGGTCTTTTGACCATGTATTTTATTCCTTTCTTTAAAAAATCCAAAGAAAACGGTCGAAAATGGGCAGTCACAGTGGTGCCCTCCCTTAAGGAAACACTTTACATAAAAATATCAAATACGTGGAGTACTTTTATAGGCACTTAATGAGTCTTAAAATTGTCATAGAGATCAAAGTCAACTTGAGCAACATTACAATCAACTTTCGCAACATTATGATAAACATAATGTTGAATGAACAACAAATGAACAACAAATGTTGAATGAACAATAAATGAACAACAAATTGTCGTTCATGTTTATTCCCCGAACCCGCCGCCCGCCACAGGAGGTCAAGCGGGCTCGCTGCGCACACATTTAAGGGAGTGTGACCCTCCGAAAAATCACTGATTTTCGCGATTTTTTTTTAAATGTTCAAATAAACTAATCGGTCCGGTTTTTTTAAAATAAATAAATACATTCATGACGAATACAAAATGATTTTTTTTATGTTTATTTATTGGATGTACAATAGTTAAATAAATTGTTGAAATGACACGTAATAAAAAAAGGTCCTGTACGGTTTCCACGATTGCGGCCGCAATTTTGATCTGAAACAAAAATTTCAAAAAGATTATTAATCTGTAGGAAAGTCGCTATCGCGCTATGGAAGGGTTTTTTTTTAATTTGACGAAATGGCGGCGGTTTGAACAAAAAGTATCGAATTTGGCCCTTTTTCTCGACAGTTTTTCGTAAAAAACATAGGAAGATTTCCAAAAAAAAAAGCTTCCATAGCGCTATAAAGAATGACGTTAAAAATGTTCTCTTCAAAGGGGAACTAGATATCTTCAAAACTCTTCCTTTGAGAGTGGAAACCGTTTTGAAAAATACTATTCTGAGAAAAACGCGTTTAAAGATTGAAGTTGGAAAATTTTTAGATAAATCGTTTACTTACGATCAATCGGCGATGCCAGGTCCATACAATTACAGTGTATACTATCCGATAATGCAACAAAAAAAAATCGATTTTTCGAAAATTTCACACTGAGACGATCCCTTAAAACGTATTTTGGCGCTCAGTCAAAGTAGCCTCGAAAACTGTCAAAGTTACTCTGAATGTCAAAGTACTCCTGTTTTACGGTTATCAGCCATCGTATGTATCCCGAAATAAAAATAAAAAAAGCACTTTTCGCGAAATCTGTAGTCGCTTTTTGAATTTTTTTAATAACATACTCTTCGCATATATAACAAAATGTATTGGGGTAGTTCGAACAAGCTCGTCGTCGTTTTGATGCCATCGACGTATCACCGAATCAATTTACAATAGCAAATAACAAAAGAACGAGGAAAAATATCTCAAACACACTGCTGACGATAGTTACTATGAAATGAAAATTCATTTGCAAATCCTGTGTAGTAACTTAAAACATAAGTTGGTATAGGTCTCAACAGTCACTTGACAAAAAATCATACGAAGTTTGCCGGCACGAAGAATTTTTTTGTATTGTTTACTTGTGTTATCCCACGCAGCAAGCGCATTGCAGGTGATTCGAGTGTGAGAAAAACAAAATTCATTCACCCCAAGCAAATTCGTTCCGCTCGGTGCGCTTTAAATTGGAAGGTCTAATTGAAATTGATTCGGTCGATGCGTTCTATTTTTTTTTTCAACGAAGAGTTCGGTCGTCGATTCGTTTTGAATTTTCTGCCGTCGCTGTCGTCGTTTCTCAGCTTTAATTGTTGGTTAACTAGTGCGTGCGTAATTTCGGAAAATCGAGTAAACGAAGAGAGTCGCGCTTCGAACAGCTGTACACTGCGAGAAATCTGAGAGTCTCACGAACCGTTAGAGAAACGCGACACACGTGACATTCCTAATAGCGAGACCCGAAGCGCATTTATGTATCGCGTATACGACATAACTGTCTCTTTCGTATCAGTCTGAAAAGCCGGAGCAACGAGCTCGTGGTTACGTGAACGCTGCACGATATTTTCATATTTATTTAGTAGCTAAAAGAAACGTGTTTGCACACCTGCCTTTTTTGTATTTCCATTAATACAAATATTATTTATACCGACATAAATATACAGTACTCAAATTACCAATACGCTATCAAAATAATATTTCAAATGCTCTTCTTTGTCGAAAAATCATGTTTTGAAATTTCGATTCTCGAACGGTGACGATATAACTTGGCAGGGTTCTTGTAGGCACCTCAGTGCATCTTTTGTATAGTTTGGTTATCTAAACTCGTTGTCCCAACGTGTACGCTTTGATCGAGAAAAAGGGAGAGAGGAGAGGACAAACTAACCTTGGAATTAAACCTTTCCAGCTGCGAAGGTGGAGTGTTGGAAAGAGAGGGGGGGGGGGCAGAGAGAGAAAGAGAGAGGGGGGAGGGCAGACAGGCACTGGTGTACATAAAAGCGAGTGAGTTGATACCAGATAGCTAGTTTTGATTTTTCCACTAGGCGGGAGTATGGAAAGCCCTCACCATGAGTTTCGAGCGTGACTCGATGTGCCACTTTCACAATCAATGCCAGCTTCCCTCCTCCTCTTCCTCCTCCCGCCCTCTGCCAGTATAAAATAACGTAGCTTTTATTCCTGTATTACATAGCACCGGTGTTTCTTCACTTCGCAATTTTTATTTCACTTCTTTCAACGCCTGATTACTCGAATTTGAGTGTATCTCTTGCCAACGCGTCCGTGCAAAGTCGATGATTCATTTCGTGCACAATAACGATAATAATGGCGGCAATGGTATTAAGAAAAAAGTCAGGGTCAAAAACAATCAGCAATTATGTTGTAAAGATGTGCTCTCGTCGGAACGTGTACGGTAAAACTGCGTACTATTACAGACGGAAAGAATTTTACTCGTTTTTTTTTGCTTCGTGTTTATAATAATAATGATTGGCTGACGAGTGATGATCGATCATTTGCTCGGCTTTAAATTCCATCCCATGAAGCAAGCGTGCGTCTCTCACGACTTTTGTGCCAGAGATCGGAGCGATGAAAGAACGAGAAGAAAAAGAATGCTTATCAACACGAAAGAAATCGTGGTACAGTTTTATGCAATACCGGAACTCGGTTTACACGTACTTATCGAGGAAGCTACGATTGCGATGGTACAACATTCAATGCATCGTACACGGTCGGAAAGCGAAAAAACCTAATCGCGCCTGAATAGATCGCTAGACGGACATTTTCACTGGGCACTCGGAAAAATAGATGTTCACTGCATGCCATGGCCATGTAGGGATTTAAGGCCCAAGGCTGAATTAGAAGGTCCAGAAAAGAGTTTTTTCGGGAATTTTTTTAGAAGGGAAAAAACAAGTGAGCCCAGAAAACATTAAGATATCTTTTCATGTATATTTGAAATGTATAAAAAAATGTTCACCGTGAAACAATAAATTACTGCAGATTTATCAGCCTATTCCATGTTCCCAATCGGCGAGAAAGATGCAGCTTGTAATTCTTGACTGAAAAAAAAAACCAATAAAATTTTCAATTGTCATATATGTTTGTTCTAGGTGAACTAGGAAAAAGCTGAAAAAATCGCGAAATTATAACTTTTCTCAAGTGTAAAAAAAAATGCGTTAAAAAAGACTTTAACGTGCTATAAAAATTATTTAGGAAGACTTTTTCAACGACTTTTTTAGTTCACTTAAAATAGATTTTCATACTGAAGAAAAACAAACTTTAGTTTGGTTCAATAGATCGTTTATTTTTTTTCCTATCACGCCCGCCATTGGAGTGACAAGACGCACCTGGAATAGGCTGATAAATTGCAGTCATTTATTGTATCCTGTTGAAAATGTTTTTTATACATTTGAAATATACACAAAAAGATACCTCAATGTTTACTGGGCTCACTTGATTTTTTCCTTCCTAAAAAAAATCCCGAAAAAACGCCTTTTTGGACCTTCCAATTCAGGCTCCGGCCTTAAGGGATTTTTCGAGAATCGGAGAGTCAACCAATCGCCGATTACCTTCCCGGATAATGTGCTGGCGTGTGGATACATCACTTAAGAAAACTGGACCAGTCGTCGACCCCGCGAGGATTCGGATAAAAAAGAAATATATATCCTCTTGGATTTAGTCGGAGGGTCCGGAACGAAACGGAGCTCTCGGTCGGGGTCCTTCTTGAGCGAGCATGCGCTCTTGATGATGATGGCTAGCAGGGAACCGGAACCGTTCTCTCCCCTTCTCATCCCCTTCGTTCCCCTGTGTGCCCACACACACACACACACACACATACACACGCATCAATGTAGAAAAAGCATTGAAGCACAGGCCCGACAGGAGATTCAGATATTTGGGGGCCTTGACCAGAATGAAAGGTGAACACGCGCATCTTGCGGTTGCCACACGATATATACATTGGCTCTCGGTCCGTACGGCACACTAAGCGCTAAAAATGAAGATGGTATTTTTAAAAAATAAAGAGATGCGAGGCAATGAAGAGCGGTTAAATACCTCGGGTCAGAAAGGAGAACAGCGATGATGACCGTCCGGGAACAAAGACGATGGTTGTCTCGCGACCGCTTCATATATCTCTGAACCTTAGGGAATAACGAAGAATTTCATAACCTCAGGTGCTAAACCCAGCATATGAGCACTGAAATGTATGGTGTTTTCAACCATATTTTAACTATATTTTATATTTCCCTGTGGGGGGGGGGGGGGGGGGGCGAGTCAATAATCTATTATAGCCATAGTTACTGCCAAAAGTATACTACTGCTTATTTAGATATTTTAGCAGTTGCATAAACACATATTCCAACCGCAACCACCAATCTTACAAGCATTCGTTGACTGTTCAATGCTATATAATATAGTAGGTTTTCATAAAATGGATATTTTCAGACACTATAAAACATTTACTCCGCCAAGATCCCAATAGTGAACAGGACTAAAATATACATAAATTGATAAAATATGTTGCTTGTGATTTGCGACAATGTTTATAGTGGTTCGTACCATATTATAAGATACGACCGGCTATAGGCGTACTTGGTGTGCTATTCGATTATTTTTTATACACTGCATGCGTGTTGGTTCTCAGCATCAATGCTCGTCTACAAAATGTATAGAATATCTCATAAATCCAAAATAAAATACTCAACTGAGAGTTCTCAGATTTGCACAGATTTTTCTTTTGATAATATAACTCACTGCTAAGGTGAATTTTTAGCGCATCGCAATCGTTTTGTACCCTATACTAGTGACTTATACTATATAGTGATATGAGCTGCTATATGCATAGTAACGTGTGTCCTACAAGACCAGAAGGTGAACTACAAGAAGGGTTGAACTGATATTCGATTTTTGCAATGCAACAAACGTACTTTGTAATAGTTTGTGATACACGCTACAAATTAACGTTACCATAAATTTGCTCGAATAGTTGCTTTTTACAAATTCTTATAACAAAATATACTCGACAAACTTTAATGTCGACCGTATGAATTGTACAAACTTGAATAGAATAGTACAAGTTTGACCTGAACAAAATTTAACGCATATTATACAGCATCAGTATATATGCGCCGATTTTGTGACAGCACTGGATTAAGGCGTTACCCCCACTTGTAGCGCAAAAAAGGCCTTTTTCATGATTTTTTTTAAAGAAAACTCCAAAACTTTTTTAATCGATCAATATACCATCTTAAAGAACACATCTTGAAGAACTTTCAGTAATTTTTTATTTAAAAATATTACATTGTTTAGTGGCAAATGGCCGTCAATGAAATAATGTTTTTATATACAGGGTTTGCGGTGACCAACATTGCGGCGAAGTGGATCATCTGAAAAAAAATGCGGATGGATTTAGTCAAATATAAGTATAAACTAGTCTTTAATCGAAGGATTTTAAAAAATATTCATTTTTCACAAAATGGCGGACAGTCAAAGTTAATGGTTCGGTTTTAACGAAAAAAAACGGCCGTTTTTTGGCTATAAAACAGCCATTTTTTTCGGAAAAAAAATCGAACGATTAAAGACTACATTTTTATGTATTAAATAAGCCTGCAAAATTTCAAGAAGATCGGTTCATTAGTGTTCGAGTAATCTTGGTCACCGACTTCAGAAATGCCATTTTGAGAAAAACGCGTTTAAAGTTTCAATTTCACAACGGATTCTTCTCTTTCAACGCTCATATCTCAGTCAATTTTGTTCGGATCGACTTTAAATTTTCAGGACATATTCTCAGATACTTATACTTCAAAAAAATGCTATAAAAAAGTCGATTTTTTCGAAATCGCAAGTGGGGGTAACCCCTTAACTATATCTATATTGTCAAACTTTTCATTATAGTTAATCATTATTTCGGGGTTAATAGATAATCAAACACGCCACCCGAATCGTATATTACATTTACTTTTCGTTGTGTTAACCATATTACGATTGCGGTGTCAATAAACTATAGGCAATTTGACTATTCCCTCTTTCACCATGGGCGTTTTTCGTAAATACGATGGACTTTTCTCACAGTGTGAGCCAAACCTTGGTTATGGAAAATGTGAAATATAAGATTGGTCACTGTTGTATATACACACGGATATGTATATATATATATATGTATATACGGACGTGTGTATATGTGCCGACGTTCCTGTGTACATTTTGCCGGTCTCGTTTATAGCCGACGAGATCGGTAATTGCAATGATGGCCTCCGTGAAAGTGGAAAATAATACATCAGGGTCTGTGTCGGAACGCCGACGTGTTCCACATCTTCTCTCTCGATCTTTCGCCCAGCTCCGCGCACAAGTGCTCATCATGACGTGTCGCATTTTTAATATACTCACGGGGATTTTAAGGTTATATGGAATATAGCTGACGATGGTGATTACCGCGAAGGGCAGCCATTCAACTGTTCCATTTTCGTCGGATCGATCCCTGCTCATGCCCCATTGTCGAAAGAATCATTTCGAAAGTTTACTTATGTAAATCGTGAATTAAGCATCGTGGGACTAAAACGGAGTCTCGGGGCCTTAGAAATTTCGTCGTGGGCCTATGCTGGAAGTGAGTTAGGTAAAAGAAGCCGTTGGATGAATGCTGCAATACAAGGAAACTCGTGAAAGAAATGGCTATTTGAGATTTCATCGTGTGCGCGTACAAAATTTGATCGATTTGTTCGTCAGATCGATCGACGTTCCAGTCGTGCTTTTTCCGTGTTTCATATCGGCCAACATAAAGAGGACGGCCATGTTGGGCGACGGTTGAAGTTCGAAGTGACGTCGGTTGACTGTACTATCTTGTTTTGTCATATTGCTTGATTGACCAGCTAAGTATTGAATGGGGGCGATGGTGATGGGCGCAGGGCCGAGAGACCGATTGGTTTTCATCAAAAATCTATCAACGCGCACTGACACGGATAACACGGATGATGTATCGACCCTGAGCTCTTGACGGCTCGATCGATAACCCAAACATTTCGGTCAGCCCTATCCGTTATTTTAAGGCGTTACCCCCACTTGTAGCGCAAAAAAGGCCTTTTTCGTGAATTTTTTAAAAGAAAACTACAAAACTTTTTTAATCGATCAATGGACCATCTTAAAGAACACATCTTGAAGAACTTTCAGTAATTTTTTTATTGAAAAATATTACATTGTTTAGTGGCAAATGGCCGTCAATGAAATAATGTTTTTATATACACGGTTTGCGGTGACCAACATTGCGGCGAAGTGGATCATCTGAAAAAAAAATGCGGATGGATTTAGTCAAATATAAGTATAAACTAGTCTTTAATCGAAGGATTTTAAAAAATATTCATTTTTCACAAAATGGCGGACTGTCAAAGTTCATGGTTCGATTTTAACGAAAAAAAACGGCCGTTTTTTGGCTATAAAACGGCCATTTTTTTCGAAAAAAAAATCGAACGATTAAAGACTACATTTTTATGTATTAAATAAGCCTGCAAAATTTCAAGAAGATCGGTTCATTAGTGTTCGAGTAATCTTGGTCACCGACTTCAGAAATGCCATTTTGAGAAAAACGCGTTTAAAGTTTCAATTTCAGTTTACACGAAGAAAATATTTTTTTTTTGTAAACTTACATAGAGTCATCTATTCCGGGCCCATACAGAAGTATGGGCCCGGATACTTATACTTCAAAAAAATGCAATAAAAGAAATCGATTTTTTCAAAATCGCAAGTGGGGGTAACCCCTTAAGTTACAACCGTGCACTAAAATCAACGAACCAAAAAAAACCTACCAAATCTACCAATAATTGGCAGAGGAATGTTGCAATACGGGCTATTTTCTCGCTCGAAACTCGAAGGGGGAACGCTTCGTACACAAGCGTGCGGTTAATTAAATGCAAAAGCATTGGACCGGAGAGAGTCGGAAAATATGTATTGAAGTTCATATAGATGTAAATAGTGCATTACAATGACGAGTGCACGAACGCATGTGTGAAACAAAAATACAATGCAAGGAAACTTCGATATTAAGCGGCTCTCATTTCATAATCATTCTGCCTAATTGTTTAAATAAATAAAAATATTTAAGTAATTTCATACTAAGTACGATTGTACTTGGTGTGAAACTATTAAAATCAACAAAAAATTCAAACCACGTTTTTAAAACGGACTCAAAAATATAAAATAATTTGTTCTAGCCCCATACAGATTTATCACCCACTACAGATTCCTAACCTCATACAGATCGTCCTGAAAATTTGTGATTGTGAATTTTCAATAGCTGTGAAAATACTTGTTAGATTTAAAACGAAAAACGTGTGGCGCATGCAAGGCATTAACAATTTTATTGCACTGCAAATGATATGAACTGTTGTGTGAGTTTTCTCTTCGATAGCTACTCCCTACACTCCTATCCCTGCACTTCGCCGATTGCATGCGCCCCACGTTTTCCGTTTTGAATCTTACAAGTATTTCTAGCTATCTATCTAGCTATATTTCTAGCTATCTATAGCTTTTAAAAATTCACAATCACAAATTTTCAGGACAATCTGTATGGGGTTAGGAATATGTATTGGGTTATACATCTGTATGGGGCTAAGAGATATTATTTTAGACTATTTAGTCCGTCTAAAAAACGATGTAATTTTTTTTATGTTCATAATTTAATTTTCGGCTTTTTGGTCGTGAGTGGGTGAAATTTTGCTTCTCTTTCTCTAGGCATCGCTTGCGTTGGGGGGCTGCCTCCTTGACCATCGTAGAAATTGTCACTAATGCACTATTCACTGTTAATATTATTGTTATTATTAATATTAATATTATTAAATTTTTCTCGTCCACCAAATTATATTTATTATTTCTTTATTCATTTTTTTTTCTTTATCTCTCTCTGTGTCAGACTTGCCTGTCTGTTTATTTTTCTGTCATCCAGATCTGAGCTATGTTGAAAGTTTCAAGTCTCTAGCTCATTCGGAACTTAGTTTAAAATCGATTGCAAAATTTGTACCAAACGCGCAAACAGACAACCAAGAAATCGAGTCGATAAAAAAACTTGGTAAAATAGGCAAAATCTTGTAAAAATAAGCTTACATTGGAAAATTTCACTCACGAACTACTTACGCTTATCATTTTCATGCTAACGATCACAAGCGAAATAGAAAGATACAATTTGAGGATTAGGGTCAGATATGAAGTAGTTCTTAATTTTGTGGTGCCCACGTATGTCAATCGGGAGAGAAGTATTTCGACCATAAAATGTCACATGAACTACGAAGGACACAATAACGAACATTCCTTCTGTTTAGAGAATCAATATTTCGTCGTGCCGTTATAATTTGATTGAGCTGTAGACCCTAAGGTAGAAAGTTGAGTATCTATTGACATTGAAATCAAATTCACTGTATGCGAGAGTATTTACAATTCAAGAGAAAACATTTCAGACATTCTATGCTGTGATCTTTCGACTCCGGGGATTATCTTTTACTCGGTATTGGATTGAAATTTTACATTAGTCACTCATCAGAAGATTGACGAATTCCTTTCCTTGCATAATTAATATTTAATAAGCTTATAATATAAGGTCTTGTACGATAAATATAATTTTTTGACGAGTGGTCCGATAAACTCGTTGTCATTTTTTCGTATGCATCGAACCAAGTTTGACTTTTATGGAAAGATCCGGGTTGAAATCGTGGATGGGTATTACCCCAGGAATCACCAGAGTAATTGAATTATCGTAGTTATTGTAATATAAATGGAAAACCGCTTTTTTAACCCGACAAAATGTTCTCTTAGTTGATTATTGAAAAAAGTGACAGGTACAATCTAAGCTGAATTGCTCACCATAATAATAAACGATGAAGATATACTTTCTGAATTTCTTTGAAAGCAAGATTATTTATTTTGACATTTTTTTTTTTTTTTCATGCGTAGCATTTTGTCTGCGAGAACTTTCTGGTAAACGCCGAAAGGAATCCGAAAAAGTATTCTCATCATAAATTAAGGCGTTACCCCCACTTGTAGCGCAAAGAAAAGGCCTTTTTCATGCATTTTTTAAAAGAAAACTACAAAACTTTTTTAATCGATCAATATACCATCTTAAAGAACACATCTAGAAGAACTTTCAGTAATTTTTTTATTGAAAAATATTACATTGTTTAGTGGCAAATGGCCGTCAATGAAATAATGTTTTTATATACACGGTTTGCGGTGACGAACATTGCGGCGAAATGGATCATCTGAAAAAAAAATGCGGATGGATTTAGTCAAATATAAGTATAAACTAGTCTTTAATCGAAGGAATTTAAAAAATATTCATTTTTCACAAAATGGCAGACAGTCAAAGTTAATGGTTCGATTTTAACGAAAAAAAACGGCCGTTTTTTGGCTATAAAACGGCAATTTTTTTTTTTTTTCGAAAAAAAAATCGAACGATTAAAGACTACATTTTTATGTATTAAATAAGCCTGCAAAATTTCAAGAAGATCGGTTCATTAGTGTTCGAGTAATCTTGGTCACCGACTTCAGAAATGCCATTTTGAGAAAAACGCGTTTAAAGTTTCAATTTCAGTTTACACGAAGAAAATATTTTTTTTTGTAAACTTACATAGAGTCATCTATTCCGGGCCCATACTTCTGTATGGGCCCGGATACTTATACTTCAAAAAAATGCAAAAAAAATCGATTTTTTCAAAATCGCAAGTGGGGGTAACCCCTTAAGACCGTACCCAGGTGCGATTCGCGCTGCGACGTCAAACGTGCGAACTGCGTTTTCCATGTATTTTTACATCAATGAGAATTTCTACGAAAGCTTCGATCAAAAGTAGAATGAATTGAACAAAATATACAACGCAGTGAATATCGGATATCGCGTGTTCGTAAACTTTTTTTTCGCGCTTTGCTCCGTACGATGGAAATATTCTAATTGGCCTATAAAATGCCTGGTGTCCATAAGGCCGAGACCATATGATGTACCGTATTAATTAACATCGAAAATCATAGTGGTATGGGCAAATGTAGCCAGCAGAAGAGCACGGGCTTCTGTATCCAGTGGTTATCACTGCTGTAGTTAATTTCTTACCTTTATACATGATACATATATACACGTATATACATGTACTCAGCGACGAAACCACGCAATTTTCCGTGACTGCATCCGTAACGGGGTCACACCGAAACTACATGGGCCTCGCCTCCGGCTTTGTCCGGTGGAAAAAAATCCGCGAGACATTGACTTTACCATTGTACGATATGAATATCCCGCAAGACTGAAAAAATACTGCATCTGTTCATTAAAATAATCAGCTTAATCAGTGGAATATTTAAACCAATCGAGATCTTAGAACTAACAAACTATTGCATTTAAATTCCGACTCTACAAATCCGCATAAAAATTAACAATAAATTACTTTCCAGTTCGTGAGCAAGATAAAAGTTTATTGGTTATCCCGCTTTACAAGCGAATTCGATTAAACGTTTTGCGTTCCTCGGAAAGTTCGGAACTTTTCTGACAACACACCAATAAAAAAACGATTACAAATTATCGATTTGAGGATATGTAATGATCTTACTTCATTCAACCGAACGCCAAAAACAATGGAAGTTGAAAAACCTGCCGATTATTTTACGGAGCACCATGTTTGTTCTAACGCAAAATGGTGTCGGTGAAAAAAGAAATGGAAGTTCCTCAAATTTTTTTATGCCGGTGGTTTTATCTACCTTTGGGCTCTTCGACTACTTTTATTAACATGCAGTTTTCATGATAAGAGAAGTAGGTGGTCGCGCTTCAATTATTGTACACTCGTGTATACCTACATTGCCACGTGAGATACGAAGTACAGGAAAAAACCTTTGCCGAGCAATTTGCATAGGTATCCAGGCATGCGATCGAAATGTCTTGCTTCGGAACTGAATAGTACGTTTCACGCATATATATAAGGATGGTACATGCATGGATGGTATACCCATACACCTATGCAACTTGGAGTTCGTATTGGTGACGGAATCGATATCGTCCAAGCTAAATCTGAAACTCTCAGGAGAAAAGCGATAAATATACAAATCTGCGATGCGCAAACCGGATATATTGCATTAAAATATCGATCCGTGGGTTCGTAATTTACTTAGCGGAATCATGATAAAGTTTTGTCGTTGCTGCAATATGATTTCTCTCACATATATACCCATTGACATGGATTTGAGGCATTCCACGTCACTTCAGCTAGTAAAAAAAATCCACGAATAATTTTGAAAAATCAAGTTACTTTATTGAAAAATATTCACCGAGTGTCGAATTTTTTAAAAAAATTCTGACGTTTTTTTCTCGTTGATTACCATTTTTTAAACATTTTTCCATTCAAATGGCTGTATCTTTGGCAGGATTTGACGTATTTACATTCCTAAAAAACGAAAATGTGCGTCTTTATCTAGCCTTCCAGAATAAAATTAATTTAGATTTTATTGAGCAAGTCGAACGTCCGTTTCAGGGCAAAATATGCAAAAATATTTTTTTTCTCAAGAAAAGACACTCGTTATTTTATTTTTTTACATTTCCCCGAATTGTGAATACAAAAAACGGATTTTTGGTATTTTTTATATTATGGGATTCCTAAACACCGTGAAGTAACAGCTATTTTTATTTTTATTTTTTTTTTATTAATATTCGATTGAAGAGTGTGGAGCACTCGCTGTATGTTTACCATGTTTTTGAAATACATATGACATATATGTCATATGTATTGGAGCCATGGAGTGCTCCACACTCTTCAATCGAATATTAATAAATAAATTTAAAAAAAATAGCTGTTACTTCACGGTGTTTTGGAATCCCATAATATAAAAAATACTAAAAATCCGTTTTTCGTATTCACAATTCAGGGACATTTAAAAAAATAAAATAATAAGTGTCGTTCCTCGAGAAAAAAAATATTTTCGCATATTTTGCCCTGAAACGGACGTTCGACTTGCTCAATAAAATCTAAATTAATTTTTTTCTGGAAGGCTAGAAAAAGACGCACATTTTCGTTTTTTACGAATGTAATTACGTCAAATCCGGCCAAAGATACAGCCATTTGAATGGAAAAATGTTGAAAAATGGTAATCAACGAGAAAAAAACGTCAGAAATTTTTTAAAAATTTCTACACTCGGTGAATATTTTTCAATGAAGTAACTCGATTTTTCAAAATTATTTGTGAATTTTTTTTTTTACTGTCTGAAGTGACGTGGAATGCCTCATATATACATGTGTGTGTGTGTGTGTGTGTGTGTGTGTATTTACGCACGAACGCAGACATACACACACATGTATATATGAGGATATATATATATATATATATATATATATATATATGGCTCCATATACACACATGACAAAGGCACGAACGTGCTCGTTTCTTTCCCTCTCCTTTAAGACTGAAAATAAAAAAGCAGGCAAAGAATTTCGATGTTTCGTGAATTCCTGTCGCGCAGGTCTACTGCATACTCTCCGCGTTCCGCGCTATCACGCAGTTTTTGAATACGAAATAAAAGTGTTGAGAAAAAAAAACAGAATTAAAGAAGAAAAGTCGAAATGTCTGAATCACAGAGTCGTGAAGTCTCGTCACGAAGAGGCCGCAGTCGACTCACGATTTTAAAGAAGTAGAAAGAAAAAAAAACCTTTTTTTTGGTCCACGACGTTCTTTGCCGGTTTTTTCAGCTCTGAAATCACGTTGATGACGCTACGGTAGTTTTTTTCGGATCGCGTATTTTAAGGCATGACTTGTTACGTCACTCGATTATCGTGACTTTAAAGTTTCCGCACTTAGCCCACTGATTCCTTGGAGGACCAATCGTAGTATCAAAAAATTGTGATAACCCCCTGAGTCATGGTTCAGAAGAGGGCCCTCGTATTGAAATTGAGTTTGGGCTTCGATCGGGTGTACATTTACGTTCCATAACTTTATTCAAGTCGTAGCTTAGATGTCTCGCAATTGGAATCTGAAAGGGCGCTCACACTTTTCCACAACGGATGCTCAAATACTTCATAAGTTAGTTCGATTAGAAATTCATCAAACTGGAGCTGTCTAAGGCTTAGGAAATTGTTCGTTGTCGAGAAACAGAATCGTCTAGAATAATGAGGCGAATTAAGCAATTCAAAATGTCGACGAAAATGCAAAATAGCAAAATGAAAAAAAATAAAATTTGGTTTTCAAGTTTCAACCGGCTATTTCGAATTTAGCTCAAGCGACATGAAATTTTCGATATACTATTTCTATCATCACAGAGTAACGGGTCGAAATACAGCTGACTTTCGCGATTTTTTTTTCGGTGGTTAAAATACGCTATTCAGTCTTATTTTTTTATATCAAATCAAAGCGCTCATGAAGAACGGAAAAATGATTTTTAAACGTTTATTTGCATTTTTTTTACATTTTTTTAACGGTTGAAAAAGTCTTCGAAAAAAGGAGTCCTCACGGCGTACACGGTTGCGGCCGTAAATATGATGGAGCTACGTGGGTTTCGAAGCCAAAAAAGCATATTTTCTCTATTTTTAGCAAATATAATATATACATTATTTTATTCAAAGTGTTGGACACATAAAAGAGCAGCATTTCAAAGATATTTAAAAAAAATTCATCCCAAAATTTGGGAAATTCAGCCGGTGGGACCTGGTTTCCGGAGAGTCCTCAAAAAAGTGTCCTCGTGGTGGTCAGGATAACTCATGATAGCTTTATCTGAAATAAAAAAACCAAAAATTTTCTGTTAGTAGATAAGCATAGCTCATGATTGAACGAAGGATTTTTACTTACGATGAATCGGCGATGCCAAGTCGATGTTTACAACCGTCTATACTATTGGATAACGCAACAACAAAAAAATGATTTTTAAAAAAATGTTGCACTCTGACGATTCCTTAATAATAGCAGATATTTTTATTTGTCTCCTTACTTAAGGGGTTACCTCCACTTGCGATTTTGAAAAAATCGATTTTTTTTTATTGCATTTTTTTGAAGTGCAATTTGAAGTGCATTTTTTTTATGCCGGAATAGATGACTCTATGTAAGTTTACAAAAAAAAATATTTTCTTCGTGTAAACTGAAATTGAAACTTTAAACGCGTTTTTCTCAAAATGGCATTTCTGAAGTCGGTGACCAAGATTACTCGAACACTAATGAACCGATCTTCTTGAAATTTTGCAGGCTTATTTAATACATAAAAATGTAGTCTTTAATCGTTCGATTTTTTTTCGACGAAAAATGGCCGTTTTATAGCCAAAAAACGGCCGTTTTTTTCGTTAAAATCGAACCATTAACTTTGACTGTCCGCCATTTTGTGAAAAATGAATACTTTTTAAAATCCTTCGATCAAAGACTAGTTTATACTTATATTTGACTAAATCCATCCGCATTTTTTTTTCAGATGATCCACTTCGCCGCAATGTTGGTCACCGCAAACCGTGTATATAAAAACATTATTTCATTGACGGCCATTTGCCACTAAACAATGTAATATTTTTCAATAAAAAAATTACTGAAAGTTCTTCAAGATGTGTTCTTTAAGATGGTATATTGATCGATTAAAAAAGTTTTGTAGTTTTCTTTTAAAAAATTCATGAAAAAGGCCTTTTTTGCGCTACAAGTGGGGGTAACGCCTTAAGCCTGTATTACGGTGGGCAGAATTGGGCAGCCACGCTTAGGCCCTTAAAGACCCCGATTTTTTTCGCGTCACCCGTGACAGTTTTCTCCCCGGCTCCTGTATATAAAAAGCAGGTGATAGCATCCTGAATTGGCGCCTCGAATTTTTATTCCAATCTAGGCAAGTTGAACGAGATTATCAATATATGACAAAAGCATATACATACAGATGTGGGAAATTTCGTGCTTCATTCGTCTTCTACTTTCTTTATAGGGCAATGATGTTATCATAGTCTGCACGCCCGAGTAGATCTTGATCTGCGCTGAGACCGCCACCCATTTATTATGGCCAAGATTAAACGAAGAAAAAGAAATAATTTTGCTCCCGCGAATATCCCGAGGGCCGTGGTCTGCTCCGCACGGTAGGTGCGAGGCCACCTTCTTCCTATATCCTCGCAGGATATCTCGCAAAGCTTTAACGGTCTAGCACCGTACGCTGCATCATTCGCAGTTATAACTGAAAGTCTTCTCCACGATTTATAGTGCGCGTTATATACGCGTTATATATAAAACGAGATCTGCAGAAATAACGTATAGGAACACCCACGCAATAGGCCGTCCCGTATGGAATAGTTGAATATGCGTACCCAACGGTTGTTTAGAGACACTTAAGATGAGTACAGGACACACACACAGACTTACACTCGAGGTGATATACATACGTATATAAATGTATATATGTATCCTTGAATCCTTGTTACAACCTAGCTACGCTGAAAGAGACGATCAATAAACCATATTGCAGTATATGCAAACGTGTAAAGTTTCGTGCTCGCGCTCACGTCTGGCAATTTCTATAGGTCAACGATTTTATCATAGCCTAGATGTCCAAGTAGATCCACGTCCGAGGTGATTCTGCCGTGCATTTATAATGGCAAAGACTGAAAGACGAAGGAGAAAAAGGAAGATGAAAAAACCTGCTCCGGCGAATGTCCTGGGGATCGTGGTCTCCGTACAGAAGGTGGTGAGGCCACCTTCTTCATATCAAAGGATATCTCGCAAGGCTATTACGGCCCGCAGCATCGCGACTCATCCTGATGGTAGTTATAACTAAAAATGTTCTTTAACGTTTATAACACTCTCTCTCTCTCTCTCTCTCTCTCTCTCTCTCTCTCTCTCTCTCTCTCTCTCTCTCTCTCTCTCTCTCTCTCTCTCTCTCTCTCTCTCTCACGCACGCACGCGCGCACACACACACACGCTCGCGCGCACGCGTAAATGTACGATGTGTGTGCCAGGAAGTTGCGTATATACAAACACCCACGTGTCGTACGTCTCTCCCGATAAAATAGTTGAATATGCGTATTCAACGGTTGTTCCGCGACAACTCAAAATCAATTATCGCTGTATACACCTCCGTATGCCGAAGCGTATACGAATATTTCAATTATTCTATAAATTATTCCGAAGCTCGAACACCACGGAATTCCCCAATGTTAGTCTCACAAAAGCAATCAACCGTTCAAACATTATTCCGTTTCGCATTAAAAAAAAGAAAACAATATCGCCACCGCAAAATTTCAATGCGCAGTGCAATGTGTCGATGGGAAGTCTGTGAGTATCCAGTATACTCTTTCGTGGACATTTTTTGATAGATCACTGACGATACTCGCGGCATGAGATTTTTCAACACGGTTATAGCCTTGCCCCGAAAGTGGTAATTAACGGTGTAGCAGGCGAATCCCTGTACCGAAGAGAACTATTCAACGCTTTGATACAGAATGACGCAGTTTTGAAGTAATAATTCATTGTGGTGGCCTAGAAACTTCATTTAGACGTAACAAACACAAACATACACACCTATACACACACACACACGCACGCACACACACACACACACACACACACACACACACACACACACACACACACACACATATACATGCATACCTATATGAGCAATTTGGGCTGTCGAGAGTCGGAAAGTTGCTTGCGGTTCGCTATAAATGCCTAAGTACTCTCTTTGAGTGCAGGTACAGGGCAAATTGCAAAGCAAATTTTATGTAGCTGCAAATATACGTACATTTTGCATGTATGCACAAAAAAAAATATATATGTATTTGTGTGTGTGTGTGTGTATGTGTGTAGAGTATACGCTTGGCCAGCTGTAGGTAAACCACTCTGACTATCAACCTGGCAAATGTCAGAGTATCTATCCCCGTAGTCTCGGTAAAGCTATTGGTATACGGGCGTACTTTATACCGCATATAGAATATGTATATACGCTAGGCGATTATACTGCGCAGAGTGTAGATGAGTTGCTCGAGAGATTCAGGCCCGAGGAGAGAACCTGTCTTACTTCGTACCGTGTGTTAGTGTATGCGTGTGCGTGTATGTGTATATATACTATATATATATATATATATATATATATATATATACTCGGCCGCAAAAGCGAGAGATCTCTCGCAAGAGAGATCTCAGAAAAATATTAGACACTAATCCGAGTAGGTGCAGCGCGCGTGCATCGCATGGGATGGGACCCGCACGTATAATGTATAAAGATACACACACACATACACACACAGATATTAACATACACGTATACGTGCAGCCTCGACGAAACATCCTGCCAGGTTAAAGATCCGCGTAGAATCACGAAGATTCATTTTTTTTCTTCCACAGTTTTCTCGAACGGAAGGGGAAAAAATACTAAGCAGCACGTGAAAACTTGTTTTGGACCGCGAGACATTTTGGACGACGCCAGCCATGTTTGGCCGGGGTAGACGAAAATCTAACTGATTCGCATGGCTTAGCACAGACACAGGCGGGTTACATGAGAGTCTGCTACATGTCTGGCGGGCAAGCCGCTCCAGATTCCGGAATGAATTTGGTACGCGTTGAAATATCATATAGATCGATATAAGCGTGTATGTGTGTGTGTGTGATCGAAACTACCTTGTACAGAAGTGCGTTATGCAACGCGCGCACTTATCGGTCAACATTGCTACGGCCACTGACTTCAGTATCCTACCAAACTTCGACTTCGACGGATCGTACTAAAATTTTCATATGCAGCACGGGCGACCCCATGTGTATCCATGAATACGTTTGACGGATTATTATATGTATTTGTATGTATCCTCATGATATATATATATATGTGTGTGTGTGTGTGTGTGTGTGTGTGTGTGTGTGTGTGTGTGTGTGTGTGTGTGTGTGTGTGTGTGTGTGTGTGTGTGTGTGTGTGTGTGTGTGTGTACATATGTACATGTATATATATATATATATATATATATATATATATGGGGTATTCCACGTTATTTTTAGCTAGCCCGTGACCCCTACCATTTTTGGATTTCCTGATTTTTTTTTGTAAAATTGTACCCCACGACAGGAATATCCACACCAATTTTTAGATTTTTATCTCTTCTCTTTTAAGAGTTAACATTTTCTAAAAAATGTCGATTTCTGAAATTTTGCAAACGTTTGAACGCTGATAACTCCTGAACTAATTGAGATATCGACAGATGGCACGATTTATATATTTTTTCTCGTTTAAAAAAAAATATCCACTATCAATGTCAACGTTTTTTTGCTTCTAAAGCGAAAACTATTTTTTTTAATGATTGCATTTCTTTAATAAAAAAATTCCCTAAAATAGAGTGACCCATTCTATGATTTTTCAGACTAGTCTCATCGTGGGCCCATTTTTCCTTCTATTTTTTTTCGAATTAATCATATTTTTTTAAACGATTTTTATCACTTTAATGTCCAACAATGCTATTAATGATTTTGTGATTTCCAATTCGGCTTCGACAGACCAGAAACGGTTTATTTTTCATTTGTGCAGAATTTATCGAGAACATTTTTTTAAATTCAAAAACACTTTTTCGTTAAATTCAGTACAAATGAAAAATAAACCGTTTCTGGTCTGTCGAAGCTGAATTGGACATCACAAAATCATTACTAGCATTATTGGAGATTAAAACGAAAAAAAAAAACGTTTGAAAAATATGATCAATTCGAAAAAAAATAAAAGGAAAAATGGGCCCACGATGAGACTAGTCTTAAAAATCATACAATGGGTCACTCTATATCAGAGATTAAAAAAAAAAGGTAATCTATAAAACAAATAGTTTTCACTTTAGAAGCAAAAAAAAACGTTGACATCGATGATTGATAATTTTTTAAATATTTTTTAACGAAAGTATGCTTCACAATGTAAGAAAATGATATAGTGCCATTCATCGATATCTCAATTAGCTCAGGAATTATTAGCGTTCAATCGTTTTCAAAACTTCTGAAATTGACATTTTTTGGAAAATTATAACTCCTAAAAGAGAAGAGATAAAAATATAAAAATTGGTGTGGACATTCCTCCCATGGGCTACAATTTTATTTCAAAAAATCAGGAAAAAAAAATGGTCGGGATCACGGGCTAGCAGAAATGGCGTGGAATATCCCTTATATATGTTCATTTGTTTTACTCATTGGTACCTGCAGAACGTGTTAGACAAGATAACGATTGGCTTATCGATCCAAAAATCCTTACAAACAACTTTCCGTGCCGTAAAATAGCCTAAACAAGCATCCTACCCGATAAGCTTATTTTGGTCCATAATTATAAAGCCCCGAATAAAGTTGTCGAAGAAAAAATTTTCCCTGGCGAAATAGATCATTTTGGAACTGTGTAAAAAAAACTGGCCCCTTTTCTTTTGCGAGTCTCTTTTTGACACATTGTAATGTGCGACTGACAAAAAAGGATTTTTCGTTGGTCAACGAGGTAGAAAGTTCGCTCGATCGTGGCCTCGTGGAGTCTACCAATTTCTAACTGATCGATCGATCACCGTAGGTACATATGCACTGCTTGCGGGAAGAGAGAGAAAGAGATAAAAAGATAGAGAGAACAGAGAGCATGACGCGCCTGTCGAGATCAGTAGGATCACTTGCGGTATAATATGAACATGTTGTATGGCAAAACTCTGTGTCTATATAGTATCGCTCAGCTGTGGAATACGTACAGAGTACTCAGTGTTCGGTTATAACGGCACGATCCCACGCTGTGTGTGCCGGCAGAAATTGAGGATAGAAGACGATTCTTATCTTCGTTCTTTGGTAGTTTGGTGGTTTCCTTTGTTTTGGCCGCGGTATGGAGCACTAGCGCGGTACGTCGACCGACTTCCTGCCATTTTACTCGTTCCCCCCCCCCCCCCTCTGTTTCTCTCTCTCTCTCTCTCTTCTTCTCTCCGACGAGGTCTTACGAGCAAGAACAGTGTAGGATTTTTTATTATTATTAATACCATAAGACAAAAGGCCACTAGACAACAACGGCCGACACTTGAGAACGGTGTGGGCTGCGCCCTTCTGTCTCGAAAGTGTCGATACACCGAGCACGGAACATTGTTCTTGCGACAAACACCTATAAAGACTGAAACCAGGGAAAATCTTTCTCAGGCTTGCACGTGAAAAGTCTCGAAGCGTCGAAAAATTGTCCGGCACCTGTCGGGGTCTCGAGAAATCGGTGAAAAGAAAAATACGAGGGACGATTGCCTCCGGAAATCCGACAGGGAGAAACGACGAAGATGATTACTGAAGGGCTTTGCTGAGGAAATGGGGAAAATCAACACTTGTCAAGGCCATGCTGATTTTTCCTAACTTCATCGGGCCCCCTGCTTGGACTCTTATATAGATCCTTAAGGGGTTACCCCCACTTGCGATTTTGAAAAAATCGATTTTTTTTGTAACGCCTTAAGTGTCATTTCAAGAACGTTCCATGAAATTTGTACGCGAAAATATCCACAAACAAGCCGGTGACAAAGCTTTTCCAAGAACGCCTTTGGAAAAACACGATCTGCCGTGTTCACTGTATCTCAGCTAGAAATTATCTGAAATCAAGTACCATTAAAATTAAGTCAAAGTATCATCAAATCCTCCCCCCAATGGTCTTTGATAATTTTTTTTTTCATTTCTAAATTTTTGGTGGTCATGTAAAGTGAAAAGTGCTATTTTTCTCGAAAAATTCCGCCATTTGGGGTTGGAAAACCCCCTCAGTGTAAAATAAAAATCTCAAACTAACCGTTGGGGGGGGGGGGGGGGGGATATTTTATATATAGAAAGTGTGTACCGAGTTTGAAATAAATCGGTCATGTAGCTTTCAAATGGCAGTGAACACGGACTTTGAAAAAGTGGTTTCGAGAAAAACGCGTTTGAAGTTTACAGAAGTCGGAGCTATAGTGTTAGGGGAGCGGGACTAAATAGTCAATAACTTCGAGAGTTTTGCTCTGATTGACTTGAAATTTTGGGATCATATTCTTGAAATGTTCAACTATAAGAAAAGACAAAAAATCGATTTTTCAAAAATGCAAACCCCTACCCTCCCCTTAAAACCGCTTTCACGATATTCCCGCGCGTATGCTCTAAAACTGTTACCGTCAATCAGCGTCAGTGCAAATATAACATTATGGTAGATAAACTCCCATCAAAAGAGGATGAGAGCATGTATTTACAACAAACAAGGGAATATGTAAACAAACGTTTCTGCAAATAACCGGAAGTTAGAATAAACGTGACCGCAAGAGTTGTGATAATCGCATTGCCTCTCCTTGCAATCCCCACCACATGCGATGAATTATCAGTACTTCAATGGTATACATACTAGATTTCTCACGAAATAATGTAAGACTATTATAATTAATAATATAGTCACTAATTTTAGCGCGATGGCGCGCGAGTTTTGCCTCCTTGATCATAAAAATAATACACAAGTATTCCAATAGTTCACTTGCATAATCTACGAACATTGCCAATATTTTTATCCACAAGGGTGTTTCCTGTAGGCTTTCTTTTGGGTCAAGAGTTGGTCACTCCTCAACAAAAAGACGGACTTTCACCACATGATTTGAGTGGGGGCAGAATTACATCTTTACGCTACGGAAGGTTTAAGAACGGTGATGATGGTAACACGGATATGAACAACGGTGATACTGCATTGGTAATCGGCCCGTCGCCAGATTGATGGTCAGAGATTCGGTACCATTAATTAGCCACTATCAGCTTCAGATCACCTGTCAATTAGCTACCTTTGTTTTACAATTTAACAACCGGTGAATCGGTGATGGGCTTTCCTTTATTTGGGAATTTAGGAGCTGATAGCACATCGGAACTTACAAGGAACATCACTTAAGTGATCGCCTTCAATTTTGTCGAAACACATATATGTGATAAAGCATTGAAAACTATTAGACATCTATATTTTTTATCGCCGGAAAAACGGCTTTGAGGGGGGAACCACCCCTCAACGAAAGGCGTGTCACTCCTTAATTGATTTTTCTTTCAATACTTCTTAGTGGATTTTTCGTCGCTTTACATTAGAAGAATTTTGATTTAGTTTCATCCAGATCAGTGGACTGCTTGTTGATGGAACTGCAAAATCACACCTCGACGCACCTTGCTTTGAGGGGTGGTTTCCACCTTGAAACCGTTTTTTCGCCGATAAAAAAAATGTCTAATAGTTTCAATACTTTGTTACATATATGAGTTTCAACTAAATCGAAGACCGACACTTAAGTGATGTTCCTTGTTAGGTGTGACGCAAGGGGGTTCTTGGAAAGATCAATCGAAATTTTCTTTTTCATTACTAAGCGTCGTGACGCCGTCACGTCTCTTGATATACGTTGCCGTATGCCCATAAGAATCCCAGTAGGTAACACGGGAATTCATGGGCGAATAACCAGAGTTTGTTTGGGTTTGTTCCGTTGTTTTGTAACAAATAACGACGAGCAAGAGATCGTATTATAGAAATTGGAGCTGGAGAACAAATAAATATTGAACAAATATGATATGGTAATAAAATACTGTAATATTACAGTAAATGTCATATACTAATTGATTAGTCGATAAAATGACTCTTATGTGGAGGAAAACATTTAGTTAGGGCTTGCAACTTTTCAACAGAATAACATTTCTTAAATAAATTATTCAGTACTTTCGTAATTACATCGGTTTTGGAGAATCAGCACAGAGTCATCTTGAGTAGATGGAGCCGATCCCCCTGTGCCGATATGAGAGGCCGGAGTGTATACATGTGGGCGCGTGTAAGGGTTTCGTTGTAGTTGAAAGCATGCACAAGGGCAACATAACCTCACAAATCTTCGAAACAAGTTATTTCATAGATTATTGATTTTTTTAGGAAAAACAAAGCACCAGGCTCTGGAGAATTTCCTGACGCAGAGCTTGACGATTTTATTTTACTCTAAATGTTATTCATCTCTGAGAAATCTAGGTTCGAAAGTTTCAGCTTTCTCTCTCGCACTCATTTATCTGGTGGTACATCTTCTACTTCTCCTTAAACATAGCGAGCCGCTCGTTTATTTGGTTTTGTATATCGAGATTTTATCTTGTAACTACCATATTTCGGTGCATAAGAAGGAGCATTGAGAGTTGTAAATTTACCACTGTTGCTTCAGTTTTTCTGCGGTTACTCGTGAAATTGAAGCAGTAAAACACGGTGGCTCACATCAGCCGTATCGAATAAATTTCTCCAAGCGAGCGACTCGACGGGAAAAACGCACGTATATGTCAAATATGATAATATGAAGACGCAGATTTAAGAAATTTAAGAGAAAAACCGATTACACAAAACTCTATCGCTTGCAAATTGCTGTACAAAAATCTTAAAGCCTAAAAAACATGTTAAAATGCTTTGATATGATAAAAATCATGTCAAACATATAATATCATATAAAACAAAACAATACGACGATAAATAAATATAGTTCATGTCGGAGGCTGTCTTGACATTGCAAACGTAAAAGTATGTTTTCGCTACATCATAATTGTTTTTCAACATTATAAGAGGGGACGATTCTTACTTCGGCTATATTTATTATTCCGTTCCATGTGAAATTATATCTTTAGCATGATGTTTATCAACAGTATGTGTTGAAAATTGTGTTAATTAAATACATCGAGCGAGCGTTGGATTAACCATTCGAAATTCCGTAAGTTATTGCATTTTTTTCACGTCTTTCAGATTTTTTTTTAAGTTTTGTCATTATATGATTTTTTAAAGCTTTTGCGGCAGTCAATACAATTTTATGCAGTCGGCAGATTGTGATTTCTATTTTTTTCTTCAATATGCGGATTTATTCTATTCTTTTTGAAGTATACACTTACGTGGAATAGCTTCAGTGAGTATTCAATTGGAAATGATTAAATCATTAAAAATAATGATTGACCAAGCGATGCGTTTTGTATTTAATGCAAATATTTTTATTTATTTACAGAAACATGCGAAATGCCAGATAATTTATCGGTTGCCTGATTACGATACGGAAAATATGTTCAACGTGCTCTATTCGTAAAAGTTATTTATCTTCGCGAGTTTTGAATGTATTTCAACGAACTATGTGTATATATATAAACATGGGTTATTATTTATAGAAAGCTTGTGCAAAATTGGTCGAGAGAATTGTAACCGTTTCGAAGAAGAATCTCGAGAACGAAATACCCCCGATCACGTCATCACTTTGAAACACACATAACTCCCTCATTTTTACCTCGCGGGCAGTCAAAAGTTAAAAATGCACATTCTTCGGTCAAGCCGTGTTTACGGGAACTCAAACGGTGGATGAGTATTCTAAAATTCTCACATTCCCTCTGTTCCTCATTGATAATTGCACGCCTCGCGAATAAAAAAAAACGCTTAGTGAAGTAAATTGTTTGCAACTTTCAAACTCGAACTGGAATTTCGAACCCATCTCATATCGCGTTTATTGCATAGCTGACGATAGCAAATCATCCGCGCGTGGAGAAAATTCAAAACCTCAAAAGAGTATTATAGTGTCTTGAAAAAAATCTAGGACGCTCCGGGAATGCAACAAAGTCGGCGGCAACGGTGGCGATTCGCCGTGTGTACATTCTCATAAGCACGAGTCAGTATGTGTGTTTGCACACCGCAAGAATCCAATGTACGTAAAGTACCCGATGTACCAACCGCACGAACTTGAATCTCGTAATTGTTGAATAGGCGATTTCGTCACTGATATTCGATGCCAGAGGTTCAGCCAAAGAGAAAATAGTGAAATTCTGCTTTGGAATGTGCGATTGCATAAAAACACATTGACAATTAACTGTAAATATTTTCATTTTGGTATAGAAAGAAAAGAGCACAAATATGCTGGTGGAGATTGCATCGTTGGGATGCAGCGAAAATTCATCTTTGTTTTTTTTTTTATTTATTCGTATTATTATCTAAAATTGTTTTTGCACATTTAGGTTGCACGACCCCAATATAATATAATAATATAATAATATAATAATTTGCGTAGCTTAAATGTGCCAAACAGATTGGGCATTGCAAAAAAAATATTTCGGTTGCATTCAAGACCATGCAAAAATTTCGGTTTAAAAAGATATCAAGTGTCGTTCTTCGGCCGGAACCAAAAAATGTTATGGAAAATATGTTGGGAAACTTTTGATAATAATGAAAAAGCGAAAACGAGAAATCTGTATTACTAAAAAATTAAGGGACTACACCTACCTAAAGACCTGGAAAAAAATGGCCAAATTTCGACTTTTTTATGGGGAAACGGTTGGGGAAAAAGAAACGCCTTTTTTAACACAAAGATACATTGGTATTGAGAGCCTTTAAAAAATGATTACAAAAACAACAAAAACATGGACCCCGAAAGGTACTTTTTTAATCTTTTTTTTTTAACAATGTGGCGATTAATTGAAACTCGAGCGTACAAAATCTGTGAAAAAAGACGTAATTTTTACGTATCTATTGAAAAATGTCGATCCATTAAAAAAAAGTAAGATCGTCAGCGACCTTTGAATGTTGCTCATCGTATCTTGTGTAAATTTTAAAATAATCCATCAAGTCGTTCTCGAGATATCACGACTGTAAAAACAGTGTTTAATTCGCTATAAAAAAAACATATGTACGATATTTTTTACGACACAGTTGATATATATTTTTTTATGTAATTAATATATAATAAAAGGACATTTGAAGAATATTCTGTAAAATTTTCACTAATAATTATGCGGAAATGAGACATTGACAGCAAATCTTCGCAGACGCCTAAGAACATTTGAAAAGTTACATTGCGCATAACTCATCACTGGATCATTTGAAGAAAAAAAAACCAAAAAGATTTCATTGGTTGATAAGTTTCTTAAGGTAACGCTGTCGGGTTTTTTTAATGGATTTTTTTAATCTTTGGTTACACTTAGAAGTCAAAATATCAATTTTTCATTTAAATAATCGGAAATTTTGCTATTGTAAAATAAATTAACATTATAAAACAACTCGACAGCGTTACCGCGCAATTTATGTGCAGAAAGAGTGTGTAAAATTTCAAAAGGCTAGGTGCAGTACATTTTGGCTAGAGCGTTCACTGATTTGGAAAATGCTAAGTGTGAGAAAAACGCGTTAAATAGTTTCAACGATTTCTACACTAGAAAATAATAAAATAAACATCAATAAACGAGTGTTTTTTTTTTCATATACTTATACAGCATCATCGATGCCAGGCCCATAAAAATTAAAAAAAAATAATAATAATAAAATAAATAAAATTACAAAAATTAAAAAAATTTGACAAAAATGTTTAAAAAAAGCAAAAAACCACCTTACCCCGCCCCTCTTAAAGTTTGAAATATCGTGCTGCTACCACTCGCCCGGCCGACTGTTAGAAGCTATAGCTTATTCAATGTTAGGAATAATTAAATGAAATTTTCAGAGAATATAGCTAAAAGGTGATACCATCGAATAAAAAGATTTTGGAAAATGCAATATTATAACCCACCTAGGTAGCCCGTTAATGAAAATGAATTAAGGGGTCTTCTCACTTTAGACGCTAAAAAAGGCTATTTTCATGATTTTTTGATAGGTTCATGTTATAGATATCGATATAAAAGTTGTTCCACTGAATAAATACACTTACGAAATACATTTAACATTTTTTTTAATGTATTTAGTAACCCAAACAAACTTTAAACGCGTTTTTTCTCGAAACAACGTTTTTTGATGGGTTGTTGATACAATCTTCAAAACTACTGAACCGATCCTTATGAAATTTTAACCACATATTCTTTACAACTATAGCTATAGCGCATATGAAGAATTCTTTTAAGTTTTGATATTTACTAATTTTTTTGCCAACAACGGTGAAAAAACACGTTTTTTTTCTTCATTTTTCGAAAAATGTTCGCCATTTTGTTATTTTTGCATGTTTGAAAAATCGTATGATATGCGATATAGCCATTGACATACTGAATCTAAAATCGTTTGATTTTTTTGTTTCGGATGATCCATCTCCGAGATTTCATCAACAGCGCAGAACGACAATTTTTTAGGACATTTTTTTAACTACCATTTTTGTCTATAAATAGTGACTTGAATAATTTTTTTTTTTCAATGTATTTCGAAAGTGTATTTATTAAGTGTAACAACTTTTATATCAATATCCATAATATAAATCTATCAAAAAAATTCATGAAAATAGTCCTTTTTTAGCGTCTGAAGTGAGAATACCCCTTAAGGCGTTACCCCTACTTGTAGCGCAGAAAGACCTTTTTCATGAATTTTTTTAAAGAAAACTACAAAACTTTTTTAATCGATCAATATACCATCTTAAAGAACACATCTTGAAGAACTTTCAGTAATTTTTTTATTGAAAAATATTACATTGTTTAGTGGCAAATGGCCGTGAATGAAATAATATTTTTATATACACGGTTTGCGGTGACCAACATTGCGGCGAAGTGGATCATCTGAAAAAAAAAATGCGGATGGATTTAGTCAAATATAAGTATAAACTAGTCTTTAATCGAAGGATTTTAAAAAATATTCATTTTTCACAAAATGGCGGACAGTCAAAGTTAATGGTTCGATTTTAACGAAAAAAACGGCCGTTTTTTGGCTATAAAAAGGCAATTTTTTTCGAAAAAAAAAATCGAACGATTAAAGACTACATTTTTATGTATTAAATAAGCCTGCAAAATTTCAAGAAGATCGGTTCATTAGTGTTCGCGTAATCTTGGTCACCGACTTCAGAAATGCCATTTTGAGAAAAACGCGTTTAAAGTTTCAATTTCAGTTTACACGAAGAAAATATTTTTTTTTGTAAACTTACAGAGTCATCTATTCCGGGCCCATACAGAAGTATGGGCCCGGATACTTATGCTTCAAAAAAAAGCAATAAAAAAAATCGATTTTTTCAAAATCGCAAGTGGGGGTAACCCCTTAACTAATTTAGCCCCACACTCGGGGCTACTTTGACACTTTAAAAAATGTATATAGGTTGACTTTCTTATACATTTGATAGCCAAAAGACGCCCTGTTCTATTGGAGCAAGAAAAATTGGTATTTAGGATGTTAAAAAAAAAGTTACCTACAAAAGACTTCCAAACCCTGTTCAAAGTAGGGCTACTTTGAACAGGGTTTGGAAGTCTTTTCCAATTTTTTTTACGGTTTTACGGTACTCGCGAATTTTTCATAATAATAGAAATACAAGTCAAGGAAATCACCATGCTCGAAATAACCGTAAGAAAGACATTCCATGGAAAAAAAGAGTTTTTTTAGTTGCTCGTTAAACTATAGAACCAAAAAAAAAAAATACAAAAAATGTGTACAATTTTCGTAGTTTTTTTACGTATATGAAGATTTTTGTCCCTGGGAGGTAGGTACGAGAAGACGTTACTCTCGTGCGCAACAGAGCCGATTTCTCGCGCAAGATTCTTCCAAGCGTTGCCAGCGGAGAACATATATAGTTGCGAGTGCGAGAGCGTTTCACGAACTGTTGCGCAAGTAAGAATCGAGATCGCCGCCTCGTTCCTCCGAGAGAGCTATGCTCGGGGCTGTGAGTCTCTGAGCAGCTTCGCGCGCTCTCGGTTCGACGAACTCTTTCGATAGTGTCAACGAGAGTCACGAAGGACCTAATGGTGACTCTGCATTGTTCTGCTCTGAATGCACCGAGCAGGAGGAGACTCGGGTCGGGACCTCGCGCGCGAACAAACCTCACAAAGCCCATTTGTGTTCTCGTCGAATAAAAAACAGGGAAAACATCATTTAAATGAACTAGAAATAAGACACGAGCCATTTTGTTTCGTTACAAGTTATGGGGGCCGGGTTGGAATTCCGAACTTTGATCAGAACGCTCAAAACTCCGAAACAATACCTACTACCCCGAAGGATCAAAACTCCGATAGAATTTTACCCCAAAGACCAAAACTCCGAATATCTGAACGGGGCAGCAATTTCTACAATAGTACTGCTACTGTACACTGTATTTGGGTTTGTTTTCCAAATTAGCTGATTGAAGCTTTCGTTGTTGTTTTGATTGAAGCCACCGATACACCTAGAGAGTAAATTATCATTACTCAGATCTTCATAATTTGATTTTATGGCATCCATAACAATTGGAGGTAAAGAGCGATAATCTCGCTCGTAAGAATCGAGTTGCTTGCAGCTGCCGTCCGCTACCTGCCATGGGGACCCGACGCCCCTTCACTAATTGTGGGATATCCCGGAAACTATTCATCGGATTGACTTGAAATTTTCAGGGAACATTTTCGAAGCATCATACTTCACGAAAATGATTTTTAAAAATCGATTTTTTGAAAATTCTAACTGCATCTCATTCATTCTGAATTTTCTTTGTCATTGGATTTAGTTCTAACTCAGCTGTTTTTCGAAAAATAAGACCCATGCCTTTCCATTTGAAAAATTCAAAGCTACCGCAGTATCTCGTATACGATTTGAGAAAAAAAAAACATTTTGTATTACCATCAGATGTCCCTTTAAAAATCATAAAACTTTTGTGAAAAACACTTTTTGTACCTCATCTTTTCGATTTATGTGAATGCTTTTTTAAAAACGTGCCACCCTGTACACACACACACAAATATGTCTATACATATGTATAAACGTGTATACACCCATATCTATATTGTTTGTACATAATACATATATAGACATATGCAGATGGACTGTGCGAAGTCATCAGCCTGTTGACGAGCACAGCCTCGTTAGATCTGATCTCGGAAAAGTACTTACGCCGTAGTACTTGCCCAAGGAGAAAATTCTACTGCGCAGTGTTAAGGCGTTACCCCCACTTGTAGCGCAAAAAAAGGCCTTTTTCATGAATTTTTTTAAAGAAAACTACAAAACTTTCTTAATCGATCAATATACCATCTTAAAGAACACATCTTGAAGAACTTTCAGTAATTTTTTTATTGAAAAATATTACATTGTTTAGTGGCAAATGGCCGTCAATGAAATAATGTTTTTATATACACGGTTTGCGGTGACCAACATTGCGGCGAAGTGGATCATCTGAAAAAAAAATGCGGATGGATTTAGTCAAATATAAGTATAAACTAGTCTTTAATCGAAGGATTTTAAAAAATATTCATTTTTTACAAAATGGCGGACAGTCAATGTTAATGTTTCGATTTTAACGAAAAAAAAACGGCCGTTTTTTGGCTATAAAACGGCCATTTTTTTTAGAAAAAAAAAATCGAACGATTAAAGACTACATTTTTATGTATTAAATAAGCCTGCAAAATTTAAAGAATGTCGGTTCATTAGTGTTCGAGTAATCTTGGTCACCGACTTCAGAAATGCGATTTTGAGAAAAACGCGTTTAAAGTTTCAATTTCAGTTTACACGAAGAAAATATTTTTTTTGTAAACTTACATAGAGTCATCTATTCCTATACTCATAGAGCCATCTATTCTCAGATACGTATACTTCAAAAAAATGCAATAAAAAAAAATCGATTTTTAAAAATAAATATATATGTACGTGTTGTTTTTACCCTCCAATATTACGTGGTTCAATATTTCTTTTACGGCGCAGGCGGTAGAAATTTGGACGGAAAATAAGTTATAGTCGGTTTCATCGCGGTTCTGTATAATACAGCAAGAAATTTCTCGTCCGCATTCGTGTATAGCTATCAAGGTGCGCGCGTAGTTTTATGTCATGTGAATGCCAAGCTCGGCCCACGCGCGCGCGCGTCTCCTCGTACGATCAGAGAAACGCGCCTAGAAGAGCGGTTATATTTTTCTTTCCTTTCAGTGCTGTCTACCGTGCCGCGTCTTTAATCGCGCAAGAATACGGGGGCGATTTGAATGATGAACTATTGTACACGGAACGAAAAAACGGGAGAAATTCTTTCGGCAGAGAGGGGGAAAATGTTAGGACGTTGGATGAGTTTTCGCTGTTTTCCCACAGATGGCGTTACCAGAACTGCGTACGGGTAGTTTAAGATGGTAACGCGTCGGTAAAGAAGTACTTATAAGCAAACTTGAAATTTAGTGCATGTCATTCTGCTGAAGTGTATATAACTTTTTTGTCATAGTGTTAAACATGCCAAATTTTGTGTCAAAAAATGAATCTTAGCGGGAAATTCTACTGCACTACTTTATTTAAAAAAAAGATACAGTTCCGAAAAAAAGATACCTCCGATCAATAATTTGGAATTTTGTGTACTTATGGACATTTTACATGCTGATCACGAATAAGATAGTGAAAATACCCGCAAATTTGATTTTCACGGTCAAAACTCACAGAAACATTTTTTAAAGACTTTCTGTTTTATCGTAATAAATGTTGATCGTAGAGAAAAATGTTTCCTACAAAAGTTGTAGCCTATAAAAATATTAATCTTTTGTGTTCTATACAAGTTTGTCTAAGACCAATCTGTTTCGAAAAAAAATGGGATAATGCTACAAAAAGCAGAATTTCCTAAACTCCATTAGTTTCGATATGATCGACCTACGCACTCTACCGCGGGAAGGTTGCAGTTTGAACTTTAACGCTATACGCATACCTGAACAACACACAACAAACAAACCAAAACAACAAAGAAACGCAAACAACACACGATAAAAAAACCCAAACAAACTCCAACCTTTCCGCGGTAAAGTACGTAAGTAGATAATATCGAAACTAATGAAGTTTAGCAAAATGTACTTGTTCGAGTATTATCCCACTTTTCTAGAAACGGAATGGTTTTAGACAAAAACTGTACCTATAGAACATCAAAGATCAGTCTTTTGATAGGTTACAACTTTTGTGGGGACAGTTTTCTCTGAGCTCAACATTTATTAAAATAAAGTAGAAAAACTTTTAAAAAATCAGTTTTTGTGAGTTTTTACCTTGAAAATCGAATTTGCAGGTATTTTTACCATCATACTCGTAATCAGCGGCTCAAAATACATGCGTACACGAAATTCCAAATTGATCGGAGGTGTGTCCTTTTCGGAGTGACACCCGAAAAATATCTGAAGCTGAAGCACACGGAATTCTTGTTGAGACTTACGGCGCCATGCTCTGTCGGAAATAACATGCAGATATCGGTTTAGACGTTTGAAAAATAATGATTTTGATGTGTTGAATCTGCAAGTCGAACTTGCAGAATCTTTAGGAGTTGATCAAACAACAGTTTCGAACCGTCTGAAGGCATTAGGAACTATTTTTTTTTAAGGCGTTACCCCCTCTTGTAGCGCAAAAAAGGCCTTTTTCATGAATTTTTTAAAAGAAAACTACAAAACTTTTTTAATCGATCAATATACCATCTTAAAGAACACAACTTGAAGAACTTTCAGTAATCTTTTTATTGAAAAATATTACATTGTTTAGTGGCAAATGGCCGTCAACGAAATAATGTTTTTATATGCACGGTTTGCGGTGACCAACATTGCGGCGAAGTGGATCATCTGAAAAAAAAAATGCGGATGGATTTAGTCAAATATAAGTATAAACTAGTCTTTAATCGAAGGATTTTAAAAAATATTCATTTTTCACAAAATGGCGGACAGTCAAAGTTAATGGTTCGATTTTAACGAAAAAAACGGCCGTTTTTTGGCTATAAAACGGCCATTTTTTCGAAAAAAAAATCGAACGATTAAAGACTAACGACATTTTTATGTATTAAATAAGCCTGCAAAATTTCAAGAAGATCATTAGTGTTCGAGTAATCTTGGTCACCGACTTCAGAAATGCCATTTTGAGAAAAACGCGTTTAAAGTTTCAATTTCAGTTTACACGAAGAAAATATTTTTTTTTGTAAACTTACATAGAGTCATCTATTCCTATACTCATAGAGCCATCTATTCTCAGATACTTATACTTCCAAAAAATGCAATAAAAAAATCAATTTTTTCAAAATCGCAAGTGGGGGTAACCCCTTAATAAAGCATTAAGTTTCGCGAGAACTTATTCAACATCTCAATAGATGGCCGCGAATCTGCTATTTTCTTTGGTTTTTTCGGGACCTGTCAGTGATTTTTATATCGCGCGTATAGTACTTCGGAGGAATAATTTAGAATAGTTATACAGTGAGTAAAAAAAGTATTTGTACACGTCGTGTTTTTCAATTATCCAACGAAAAAAATTAAATGCTTTATTACGTTTCTGCGTTCGATCGCTTATCCTAAATACACATGGCGTCTGTTGACAAAAATCTGTGGAAAATACGAAAAAAAAAAACAAATAAAGCCAAATAAACAACAGCTTTGTGTGAGATGTACAAATACTTTTTGTACCCACTGTAAGCGTAGGGAAATTTGATTGTGAAGATCGCTTGTGTATGAACAAATTACAATTTTATTCATTGTTATTCATTGTTACTGTTATTGTTATTATGATTGTATTTAGAAAATTGTATACCTCGTGTGATATAATAATAATTCATCATAATAATAATCGTATTTAGATCTCCTGAGATATCGACGTCGTTAAAACCGTCGATGTACACAATTCGATAACGAGCATTACCCACACACACCGCACCAGGGTTAATTTACTGCTCTCCCGTGCCATTTACGAGGCGATTTCATTCACACGACACATACACGTGTGTGTCTGTGTTTGCATTATTCTTTGATTATCGTTAAAGTCGCGATGATATCAAGGAACGAGCTAAATAAAACCATGCTGCGATTTAATTTATGCCCATAACACTAGGCCTGGATACTATGGTGTGACTCAATTACACGTGTCGATTGCCAAGGGCACATTTTGCCGGTGAACGGGATGGCGAACGCTTTCAGCAGGGCGCCACAATCGCGGAGACTTCGACGAGTGGTGTAAGCGCGTGACTTGTCGAGCCTCTGGTGACTTCAACGCCACACAAATAACTCACCCGACGACATTGCAGACTCACATTTCTACAAGAGACTTTGACGAACAAGCAATTCCCGCGGTCATTATAAGAAATGTAGGAAAATAAATAAAATGCAATCAATAATATAAGCAACGTGAGTGGAAAAAACAATAATAAATAATATAAAGTAACAACGATATGATAAACAAGAAACAATAATATAATAAAATAACAATAACGTTTTCAGTGTGCGAAAGAATTGAAAGTGACGCAAAATTCATAATCATGCATAGCTAACGTCGTAGCCAGGAGGGGGACGGGGTGCTCCCCACTCCCCCAGAAGAAAATCGTTCCAAAATATTTAATTTCAATTAACCGATTGATTTCATTTGAGTTTCACCGGAGTCAAGCATAAAGAAACAATTTAATAAAACTCGAACTATTTCCTGCGCCATAATTTCGTAATGTGTATGAAAAGTAGCTATTTTATTACGTAAAATAAATAAATATTCTAATTTCACAATCAAGTTAACTGTGGGTAAAAGCAATATTTGCATACTGGGAGATCGACATTTACTTCCAGGGCATGTATAATATAATTTTAAGTCTAAAACGCCGATTTGAGAAAGTAACCTTAGCTCATGTAATTGACGCATTTTCGAAATTGGATATGAAGAACGGAGACGACTTCATCGATAATTATTCAAAAATTATAATGTCGCGTCAGCCTTACAAGCTGACGCGACGATCGCGTAAAACATACATCCATTTCAAAATGATGAAATAAATCGTGAAAATTTAAGAAATCGAATTTTAAAAAGAGCTCTTATATACATTTTTCCAATCAGCAATAGCACTCCCACCAAGCCTCGTCGATTGTGAGAGGAGTTTTTCTTCGTGAACGATTCTCTCATATATCACTGCGGAACATAGAGAAGGTCATTGTAAAAAAAATAATTCCAACTAAAAAATGTTTAGGCCGATTTGCAGAAAAAACTAAGACTTGTTTAAGGCGTTACCCCCACTTGTAGCACAAAAAAGGCCTTTTTCATGAATTTTTTTGAAGAAAACTACAAAACTTTTTTAATCGATCAATATACCATCTTAAAGAACACATCTTGAAGAACTTTCAGTAATTTTTTTTATTGAAAAATATTACATTGTTTAGTGGCAAATGGCCGTCAATGAAATAATGTTTTTATATACACGGTTTGCGGTGACCAACATTGCGGCGAAGTGAATCATCTGAAAAAAAAATGCGGATGGATTTAGTCAAATATAAGTATAAACTAGTCTTTAATCGAAGGATTTTAAAAAATATTCATTTTTCACAAAATGGCGGACAGTCAAAGTTAATGGTTCGATTTTAACGAAAAAAAACGGCCGTTTTTTGGCTATAAAACGGCCATTTTTTTCGAAAAAAAAATCGAACGATTAAAGACTACATTTTTATGTATTAAATAAGCCTGCAAAATTTCAAGAAGATCGGTTCATTAGTGTTCGAGTAATCTTGGTCACTGACTTCAGAAATGCCATTTTGAGAAAAACGCATTTAAAGTTTCAATTTCAGTTTACACGAAGAAAATATTTCTTTTTTGTAAACTTACATAGGTCATCTATTCCGGGCCCATACAGAAGTATGGGCCCGGATACTTATACTTCAAAAAAATGCAATAAAAAAAATCGATTTTTTCAAAATCGCAAGTGGGGGTACCCCTTAATTGAATACCGAATAAGGTTTCGAACCCCCACGCCCCTCTGATCAAGCTGAAATTTTGCACAACCCTGCCTTTTAATATTTTAAGACAACCCCTAAAGGTATTTTTGACGACTCGCAATAGTTTTCGAGATATTGAATTTTAAAGTTATTTATTTTAACGCACGCCGACTATATCTATATCTGCTACGTCTCCGTTTTATCCAAACAAGCAAATCTAAACAAACCAAAATAAACCCAAACCCAAAAATTATTGCGGGTCGCCAAAAATCTCTTTAGGGGTTGTCTTAAAACATGGAAAGGCAGATCTGTGCAAAATTTCAGTTCGATCGGGGGGGGGGGGGGGTGGAACCATACCCTGAGTACCTACAAATAGTAAAGTTTCAAGACCGGTAACTAGATTAAAGAATGACGAAAAGTTAGTTTATTAATTTTGAAAGTATTGCAAGAGTTTGATAAATATGATGAACATTTTCATTAATTAACTTACAAATTAATTTTAAATTAATTTCAACGTTCATGTTTAATTATTATGAATTTTGAAAGTGCATAATTAAACATGAACGTGTGATTAAAGCTTCATGTTTTATGTGTGTTAAATGAGTATCGACAAATATGTACATTTTATTTAGAAAAAAGGTAATTGTGAACAAGACCACTTGTTCGTTAGCCCTACCCTCCCTCCCCTCAAATGCTGGCTACGTCAATATACGTGCCGGTGATGTATATCCATTTTAAAAAATCAATCAATATCAATCGAATCGAATTCAATCAATCAATTTCGTACGAAGATATAAGCGCGCTCTCGCGCGGTCCTATCGTAACGTGCATGCAGTCGCGGATCTTGACAAGCTCCGCACTAGACTGTCCTTACAGCAATATTACCTACTCCGCACGTGTAATAGCTTTCCACATAAAATTACCTTTGGAACTGCCGTAAATTTTAACGGTGTTGGGAAAGAAGGTATAAAAAATATATATATAGATATATATATGCATAATGATTATCTAAGTATCGTAAAAAGTGAAGTCTGCGTGAGTGGAAAATCGTCGTTAAATGCGGGTGCTCCCATGTTCGTTTTGTCGGTACACATGTATACGACGTATCGAACCATGCTTGTATATACAGAAGCAATGCAATCGGCAAGAATTTCAGCTATACGTCTTGACGTGAATACGCGAAGGTATACGCGGTTGCGCTTCATCCATAAGCGCAATAACGTTGGAAAACTGCGAGCATATAGAAACGCCGCAAAAATATTCTCGATAATCGTCGCGATTATTATTTCACCGAGAATCTTTTTCACGCGGTACTGCACAATTTCACCTCTATGTATCGCGTGGATTACGTTTTTTCTTCGGGTGTAAGTTTACAGTGTTCTACTTGATTTTCCTTTCAGACGCTTATACGCGCCAGAAGTGTGCGAACATTTTCCTGTGAAAGAGAACGATTAAGGCGTCTGGCCACCTTGGCCGATCGAAAAATGGGTATATTTTTAAAAAAATAATAAACTCTAAAGTATGGGCCGAAATATTTTTATTTTTTTACACAACGTCAGAAAGGGCTTTAAGAATAACGTTAATAAATTTCCGTTCAAAATATTAAAAAATGGCGCCGTTATGCACATTGCCGCGGAGGTCCTCCGCACGATATGCACGGTCGTTGGCCCAGCTGTTACCCGGTCATGTCACATCTGAAAAAAAATTAGCCCATTCGTGAGTAGTGTCGCTACAATGTAGCGTAGCGGTTTTTTTCGACCATTAAAAAAATTATGGTGAGCCGAAGAAAAAAAATTGTATTCTTCACCGAAATTTTTCGAGCAAAAACAATAATAAAACAAAAACTAATCAAGTTATCGCAAAAATTCTACGTAACATTTTAGATAATGTATCTAAAAGTATTGTATAAAAATTTGAAAGCAATCGGACCGATAGTTTACGATATTTCGGTAGTACCAGTTCAAAAAATGTAGTTTCGAGATAACGCAGGACAGCTGCGTGAGCTAAACCGTGCGAGTTATAAACACGGATCGAACCGCACGGTCGACCGCCCGCAGCAGCTCAACCTTCCTGCCGAAAAATAACTGTAACCTGGTCAATTTTGCGTTTTTCAATACGTACTATGGCTTAAATTGTTCTTAACAGTTCAGGGTTTATTAAAGAAAATTTTAAAAAATGAAAAAAAAAATTACACGGTGGCCAGATGCCTTAAATGCGTGTCGAATGACGCGAAAAAATTGAGCTCCATAGCTTATTTTTAAGTACGCAAAAAATTGATGAGGAATTTGCATCTTTGGAACGCTACGACTTTTTTCCTTGTTTTACATTTCTTTATTTTTATTATTATTAAAAGTCTTTATATACCATAACCATGTTTTCCTCGCTTTTTGTGCGTGTAAATGGGACCTAAAAGAGGTATTTTAGGGCGTAGGCCTTAAAAATTAAGATAAGAAGAAGATAATAAGAAATACATTTAATTTTTTTTTTTCAAGTCACTATTTATAGACAGAAATGGTAGTTAAAAAAAGTCCTAAAAAAATTGTAGGTCTACGCTGTTGATGAAATCTCGAAGATGGATCATCCGAAAGAAAAAAATCAAACGGTTTTAGATGCAGTATGTTAATGGCTATAGCGCATATCATACGATTTTTGATATATACAAAAATAACAAAACGGTGGATATTTTTCGAAAAAAACAACAACAAAAACGTATTTTTTCACCGTTTTTGGCAAAAAAGTGAATACCAAAATTTAAAAAATTCCTTGATATGCGCTATAGCTGTAGTTGTAGAGAATATGTGGTTAAAATTTCATAAGGATCGGTTCAGTAGATTCGAAGATTTTACCGACAAGCCGTCGAAAAACGTTGTTTCGAGAGAAACGCGTTTAAAGTTTTTTTGGGTTATATAAACACACAGATATTTTTTTTAATGTATTTCAAAAGTGTATTTATTAAGTGTAACAGCTTTTGTATGAATATCTATAATATAAACCGATCAAAAATTCACGAAAATAGTTTTTTTAGCGTCTAAATTGAGAAGACTCCTCAAAAGCATTTTCTTACTTCTTTACACAACGAATTATTTTCCACTTTATAATTAGCGTGAAATGGTTTGTTTTCGATGACATTTTCTATGTATGCAAGAAAAAGGAACTGACGCATTGGCCTGTCAAAATTCATAGTTGCCGTACGCATAGATGCGAGGCCGTGAGGAAACAGCGAGGAAAAGAATCACGCGCGCGCCGCAAGTACGCGGGTGGGAAGAAAAATAGATAAAAAAGCAGATAATTGGATTCGAAACTCACGGGTTTCGCAGTATCTGTGCAGGGGCCAGAAAATCACCGGAAATCCCACGCTCGTAACGATCGAACGAAAGAAACGGACTGTGCGGACTATGTCGGGGTTGGCAGGAGGCAAGGGGGGATGAAGTCGAGCATTGCGGACGAGCGATCTTTGGGAAGGCGACTGGCCCCGGGGTGTCAGCAAAGCCGCCACGTAGCCGCAATCAACAAGATCGAGTGTTCGACCTAGATTTTTACTTTTTGCCGTGTGTTTCGCGCGGCCAAACAAGATTGCCAATAATGATTTAAACTCGGGGCGCCCTCGCTCGCCCCGGTTTCGACTCCCCGTTTCGGAATTCGTGGAACGCCTTTAGCGGAAAACAGCTCTTGAACGACAATGGCCTGGCGGTCGATATGACCGTTCCTGTTTGGTTGTTCACATATTTATACACGAGGCATTCTGGGCTGCATTAAGGGGGCGTACGCAAATTACGTAACGCAATTTGGGGATGAGGGTCCGGCCAGGAGTCTGCGTTACGTCACGATTTTAGAACTGTCAGAAATAGCAAAATTTCTGCATATTCAAGTTTTTTTATTTAAAACTCGCGCGCAATTTTACCGCGGAAAGTTGACAGCTTTCCATACGAAATGTCAGTTAATTGTCACTATCTCCAAGCAAAATTTGAAGAAAAAAAAACGTTGTTTTCTATCATTCTTGAAAGTACATATATTCAAAAATATGTTGGCAACATTTTTATTCTTAAGTCCGAAAATGTACAGAGTTACGGTCACTAGAACAGGTAGCGCCACCGGTTAGTGTCCTCAGTCCCTACAGGTGTGGCATCGTTCACAATAGATGAAGTGCAGGCTCTTATTATTTTGTGAAGCTCAATGAAGATGACGAACCGCCATATCGTCCGTGACTAGATACTTTAACGCGGTCCTCTAGTTTCTCGGCTGTTTTTTTACGGCTTTTTCAATAATTTTTTACGGGCAAAGCATCGAAATAATCAATCTCATTGTTTTTGCATAATCTTTACTAACATTTAAATAAGCTTTACAAATTTTTTGAAGTCAAAATATATAATAGAATAAACGTTATAGTGGCCGACAGGAAGACATCAAGTAAAAGAGGTGCTTGACGGTGACCAAGATTGCGGCTGTTCTGCTTATCTGAAATCAAAAAACCAAACGGCATTTTAATCTTCATATTTAAGACTAGCGATTGAACTAGAGTGAATTCTAAATTACAAAAATTGACTTTTTTATACACTTTTGAAAATTACATTCTATTTTTTACTCATTTTTTCTTAAGTTTTTCGCTCGTACAAAAAAAAACTATCGAAGCAATCATGATAATCCTAGTTCAATCGCTGGCTTATAACATATTAAAGATACTGTATATATTTGAACAAGATCGGTGCAGTAGTTTCTGAAATATCGTGGTCACCGTTTCGAAAAATGGTGTTTCGAGAAAAACGCGTTTGAAAGTATACCTGCTCCGTATACCTGCTCCGTTCCAGGGCCGTAACTTGTGAACCACTTCGAATATCGAAAAATCCTTTGGCACACATTTTCTACACATGTTGTAGATGTGAATTATGAAAGAAAAAAAAATCGATTTTTTTCGACCCGAGAAACTAGAGGGCCGCCTTAATGTAAGTATCGATATTCTAGAAAAAACATGACTTTAGATGAAAAAACGGAACGAAAACTTTGAACGCCATTTTCTCGAAACTAGTTTTTTGACCTTATCCCAGCGAATACTCAAAAACTTATCAACCAATTGTCATTTTTTTTGTCGACATTTTTGTAATCGCAGTGACTAAGGTAGTACATAGCCGATTTCTGAGATATTGATCATTACTATTTTTAAAGACTGCTTGAATACAAAAAGGGCCTTGAAAATAGAAAAAAATGCCCAAACTGTCGGCATTTTGTAAAAAGAAAACCAAAATGAAAGAACGGCTACGTATAACGATAGATACATTTGTATAGATATCGATAAATTGTTGACTTTTTGTTTACAGAAAACCTTTCATAAAGATGTCGAAGAGACAATGGAGACATTTTTTTTTTCGTCGTCCAATCAACGCATATATCTCGGTTAATTTTAAATATTTTATTAATAAAATTGGTATAAAACTAGATGAATATATACTTCATAAAATGGGTATAAACCCGATCCTTCGATAATTAGTTATGACTATGAAAAAAATCGCAATTATAGATGACAAAGCCCCCGATACGTAACAGAATAAGGGGGGGGGGGTTCCGGCCAGATGTTACAGTCCTGGTCCGTAGGGGGAGGGGGGAGGTAAAATTGGGGAATTTGGCGTTGTGTAATATGTGTATGCCCCCTAACTGAAAAAAAGAACAATATCTATGCTAACAAGAAATTAACCGTCAGCAGTGAAGGCCCGCGATCGGCGTGCGGCTATGACGATCTCCCATGTCAAGCAATAACCACCGCAGGCGCGAGGCATTTGCTCTGAGTTTCTGATGGTGAACCCACGGAAAGTCAAAAAAAATTTAGCAGCCCGTATCACCGACACTGGTGGATAAGGGGGTAGAGTTCGGCTCCAGCAGGCCTTCGAGCTAATCAGCATTGTGCATGGTTAATACTCGGAGGGGTGATTACTTAGCCACACTGAGAGAAAAATGTATGATGTTTTTAACTATATTTTACGTTTCCCTGAGGGGACAATAATATTTTATAGCCATAGTTACTGCCAAAAGTATAGTACTGCTTATTCATATCTTAGCACTTGCATGAATTATGCACATATATTAACCGCAACCGCCAATTTTACAAGCATATGTTTATTGTTCAATGCTAGATAATACAGTGGGTTTTTATAAAATGGATATTCCCTGACACCATCAAAAGTTTACTTCCCTAAAATTCGAATAGTGATCTGCACTGAAATATATAGTGATTGATTAAAAATGTTGTTTGTGATTTGCGATAATGTTTATAATGATGTATGCCATGCTATAAGATACGCCTGGCTATATGAGTATTTGGGGTGTTATTCGAGTATTGGATCAATGCCCGTCTACTGAATGCTCAAAATATTTCATAAATCCAAAATAGAATAAGATCGACGAGTTCTGTCTCTATTATTTTTTTATTATATCTCCACAGTACCACATTATATTTTAAGGGGTTACCCCCACTTGCGATTTTGAAAAAATCGATTTTTTTTTATTGCATGTTTTTGAAGTATAAGTATCTGAGAATATGTTCTGAAAATTTCAAGTCGATCCGAACAAAATTGACTGAGATATGAGCGTTGAAAGAGAAGAATCCGTTGTGAAATTGAAACTTTAAACGCGTTTTTGTCAAAATGGCATTTCCGAAGTCGGTGACCAAGATTACTCGAACACTAATGAACCGAACTTCTTGAAATTTTGCAGGCTTATTTAATACATAAAAATGTAGTCTTTAATCGTTCGATTTTTTTCGTTAAAATCGAACCATTAACTTTGACTGTCCGCCATTTTGTGAAAAATGAATATTTTTTTAAATCCTTCGATTAAAGACTAGTTTATACTTATATTTGACTAAATCCATCCGCATTTTTTTTTCAGATGATCCACTTCGCCGCAATGTTGGCCACCGCAAACCGTGTATATAAAAAGATTATTTCATTGACGGCCATTTGCCACTAAACAATGTAATATTTTTCAATAAAAAAATTACTGAAAGTTCTTCAAGATGTGTTCTTTAAGATGGTATATTGATCGATTAAAAAAGTTTTGTAGTTTTCTTCAAAAAAATTCATGAAAAAGGCCTTTTTTGCGCTACAAGTGGGGGTAACGCCTTAATAAAATATGATGTGGTACTGATTTGTACCACATCATATGATATAACCTGCTAAGTTGCATAATAATGTGTGTCCTATGAGCACAGATGGTGAACTACAAGGAGAAGTGTTGAACTGATATCCTATTTTTGCAATGCAACCAACATACTATGTGTCAGTTTGTGAGACACGAGTAGTTCTTAAAACTACTAAGCCGTGGTTGCTTCAATTGCAAATGATTTACGTCTTCGCTACAAGTAAACATTACCATAATTTCATAAGGTCTTTTAACAAATTATACTCGATAAATGTTAATGTTAACCATACAAATTGTACAAACTTAAAAAGAAAGGATGAACTTTGACTGAACAAGACCTAACATACAGTTTACAACATTAGTATTTGTGCCCTGATTTTGCGATAGCACCGAATTAACCCTATCTATATTGTCAAGTTTTTTACAATAGGTTATAATTGTTTCGGGGATAATAGATAGTCAAACACGCCACTCAAATTGCATGCCTGGATATATTTTTCGCTTATAGTTGTGCCAATCGTACTATGTTTGCGGTGTCAATAAACTATAGCAAATTTTACTATCCCCCTTTTACCATAGACGTTTTTTTTTGTAAATACTCTGGACATTTCTCTCAGTGCAGACACTGACTGGCGCATCAACCAGCAAGCGGAAGGTCTTCTGATATCTTGGTGTACATACCTGAGTTAAAAGTCTGTGCATGAGAGAAACGAAAGAATATGGGGTAGCTTATACCGGTGCGCGTGCAGCAATTGTCGTAGGGATCTAAGTGGATTCCCATACTTGTCCCCACTGTTTAATAGGGATCCAATGAATGATCGCAGTGGATCCGTATACTAAAACATCTAGCTCGTACATTGTATTCCCACCGGGATTCCCCATTGGAATCTACAGATCCAATTTGAATCCTGAAGTATTCCCACATTATCGAACAAGATTCGGTACAATTCTCTACGAAACCCATCGCAATCTGTACAGTGAAATTCCTGAACAAAATATATAGATATACAAAATGAATGGATTTTGAAAAAGTATAACCTAAAAATCGATTTAAATTGCATCAAAGAACATCCACTGTAATGATCTTTCTTATTTATTTGACTGCACTTGAGCATAATATCACCGCACGCGTACACGTTCACGACGCGTGCAATTTATGTTTCAACACGCCGATTTTTTTCTCGAGACTCTTCACATATTTTCGATTCGAAAGTGGTGAGAATTCCCAAAGGTCGTTCGATGGGGAACAGCGCAGAATCCAATTGGATCCCAATGAGAACTTTCTATGTGCGACGTCCCCAACAAATGCCTATGGTGATCTGGATGCAACTTGGGATTCCCCAATGATATATTCTTTTGGAAGATCCAACAAATTTCGGTTAATAATTTCAAATAAAAAATTCTCAAACAACATCAGGTTTGCTGTGTGTGGTCTGGCATCGGCATGCAGCAATATGACCCATTTATGTCCTTTGCCTGTGTAAGTCCATTTTGAATCTTGCCGAGAATTTTTAAGCGACTGGAAGTGTCTTGTTGGGTAATTCCTGATGTGGTAGCAAGCTCCGATTGCGTTTGGCATGGATCTTTGTTCAGCAACTGCTCCAAATCGTCGTCTTCATATTTTGATGACTGATCTGCTCTCTCGCCATCCTCGAGGTCGAAATTACCTCGCCGGAACCTTTGAAACCACTTCTTCACGGTACTGAAGGACACCGCATCTTCCTTCAATGCCTCACAAATCCTCTACTTAATCTTGGAAGTATATTTTTTTCAATTTTAACGCGAAAAGCATACGCCGCCTAATATGCGCGTTATTGCAACTCGTTCTTCTCACTGTCCTCGTAATGTATATTTTGAGGTTATGTTAAGCGGTTGGTACGGAAAAATGGTCTAGTAGATTGGAATTATATGACGCCAGACGTCAAGGACAACATTTTCGTTAAACTCATAAATACAGTTGTTTTTATTCTCAGGTCGATAACTTATTTGTACGCCTAATAAGTGTGGGGTACAAGTGGAGAAGCGGTGAAAAAAGTTGTTCAAATCAAGAACGTCGCTGCATCTGTCCACTTGTTTACCCAGCGGAGTTATCTCGACTGCCACATTCGACGTTCGATTTGACTAGAGTCCTCTCCAGGAAAATATCGAAGATTTCAATCATGTACCGAAAAAAAAACAAGACAACAACTTCACGGACTGCAGACAGGATCGCAATACAGAATGCTTGTATCCTTCTTTTGGCTTCTAGTCCAGTAAAGAAGACGAAAACCCAGTACTTTTTAGCGTAGAATATGAATTTTTGACTGAAGGTAGATGGTTGCATACCGAAACTAACCCCAATAAAAGTTTGCCCATCAACTCGCCCGAACCCTAAGAAATAGGGGTTGAAAACTTGAAAATCGCCGTATCTCGATAATTAATAGCCCGATCAAAAAATGTTTGAAACAAAAGTTGTTTGGGATAATAAAATCGTATAAAGTTATCTGATGTCCAATCCCCTATCTTTGGAAATGGCGGCACAAAAACACGAGAGCACCACTGACGTAGGACATGAACGCAGCGATATGTCTACTCCGCTCGCACACGCATCAACCCCGAATTTTCGAACCATTTTCGTGCCGCTATTTTCAAAGACAGGGGCTTGGACGACAGAATACTTTATGCGAATTTTATTATTCCAAACAACTTTTGATTGAAACCTTTTTTGATCGGGCTATTAATTATCGAGATACGGCGATTTTAAAGTTTTCAACCCCTATTTATTAGGGTTGGGGCAAGTTGAGGGGAATCTTTTTATTGGGGTTACTTTCGGTATGCAACCATCTACCTTCAGTCACAAATTCATATTCTACGCTAAGAAGTGCTGGGTCTTCGTCTCTTTTACTGGAATATTCCGGCGGAGCAATGTCCTAACGTACTTTTTGTAATAGCCCTTGTGTATACACGATGTTGAAGCAGACTCAAGATTTACTACGTTCATTTCCTGTGTGCATACCAAAAAAACCTCCAACGATTTCAAGCAGATTCATCGCCAGCGCAATTGCAATTTTATTAGTTCGCTGAGATAGTCGTCCCTGGAATTGTCCGACATTATAATTTCTCCTTCCTGATCGTACAAACAAGGCTCACGGCTGTTTGTGTGTGTGCTTACCATTCGAGACACTATACAGACATCATTAGCAACTTGCACTCACGGTTTTTTCCTCCATAAACAGTTCGTGATTTCGACCGTCTAATCCGCCGCGGGATAGTAGTCAAATTTAACGACCGCGAATAAAATCATTTCTTCCAATCGTTTTCTCCGTCTTGTATTAACGATTGCGTTGTACAGCGTTCAGATTAAATCGGGGTCGCGTCGACTATTCACTGTAAGATCCTTTCCTGATGGCGCGCCATTTTCGACGAACAGAATAAAGAAAAATTTGCAAATAACGATATCCGCTCGGTCTGCAAATAAAAGGGAATGATGTTTTTGAAATAATTCCATTTATGAAAAGGTTGGCTGATCTTGCGGTTTATACTTTCGCATCGTGTAATTGGTTTATTTTGCGATAATTATTCAACGATCAAGTCACGATACATTATACAGGGTGTCCCATTTAAAAAAAAGCATTCAAGTAAATCGAAACGATGAAGTCGTACAAAAAGTATTTCGTACAAAAGTTTTATGGTCTTAAGGGCAACATCCGATTGAAATACAAAATATTTTTTTGTCAACTCTACGCGATGTCACGGTAACTTAATTTTTCAACTGGAAAGGCATGGTTTTTATTTTTCGGAAACATATCTAATTTCGGAGCGAATGCAACGGAAAACACTCTCGGTTTAAAATTTAAAAAGTTAGGCTTTGGAGGAAACACTATTTCATGCGACCTCATCTTCTCGATTTTATTATAATGTTTTCTTTTCTCCTTTTTAAATCAAATTAATTTTTTAACCCTGTACGTACTAAATACAAAAACAGCATATGGGTCGATATGTGAATATAGCGCTTATCCAAATGACTGACGTTAATCGTGGGTCAAGTTTATCGAAAGAGTCAATGGATGCTGAAAAGGCAAGTCTCGCAAGGAACATCAAAAGTCAGATACGTCTCTGAGCGAATAAAACAGACTCACTAGACATCCTAAACGCTCATGTCTAAATTAGTTTTGCTTTATAGTTTATCACACGCCGTACAGCTCCATGCGCCTAAGAATTCATATCGCCCTCAACTGGAACGTCTCACAGCTAAAATCCTAAAAGATGTTTACAGTTAGTCCAGTCAGAGTTGAGTGGCGGGAAGCTTTGAATTGCCCCGCGAAGGGATGCGGAAAATAGCCGTCCAAGAAAAATATACTAAAAATGGAACTGAGAGGGCATCGTTGCGACTCGCCTCGTCACCTTAGCCGAAGCGCGCATGAAAAAAGACCTGCTCGCGCAATTGCAAAATGGGTCGCGCGTCTACCTACACCCGTTACCCACTTATTCACATCTTTACATATATTCTCTCGTTCAACGGTATTGATAGGTTCTCGTGATAGAGCTATGCATACCTACCTCGATTACAAAAAAATATCCACACACATAGTCGTATATATGAGAGTATGTGGCTATTCGTTCCTTCCCTACCTACCAATAGACAGCACGCGATTCGGGGTGGAAAAATCTCGAGGTTTAACACACAATGCCAAACTATCGCCGAGACACTTGGCATACATCCGTTCAAGTATGCATATATATATATATGCATACTTGGATATATATGAATGTGTGTGTGTGTGTATTCACGCAACGTGTGTTGTGTTAGGAGCAATGATCACGAGACAAGTATCCGAGGAGCATTAAGGACTCACTCGATTCTGTTACTATAAGGGAGCCCTCACGATTCTTGGTTAGTTCTCCCGATGCTATGGGATGCAAGCGATCAGCTCTGGCAGCTCTGGGCTATGTAGGCGGGCTGCTGCAGTTGGTAGCCTCGTCGGCTTGCGCAACGTACTCGCTTGTCTTAGATCTCGTTTGATTATATATATACACACACACAGACACAGACATAGATCCACGATTGTTTATTACCGTGTATAACTATATATACAAAGACAACCCAGAGAATCGTTTCGTTACTCGGGCCTGTCCGACGTCGGAGTAAATAGGCTAAAGACATCGAGATTTTATTTTTGCCATGTGCATGTGCACTTCTTTATATACTTTTCCCTGCCTCTCTCTCTCTCTCTCTCTCTCTCTCTTTTGTATTATTTTATATTTTGTATTATTTTATATTATATTATTTTTGATGTTGTATTTTGTATTTCATGCCAGAGGACAATTAGTCCTAGTGCATTAATAAATCAATCAATCAATCAATCTCTCTAGTTTTGAACCCGTTACATCTATGTAACATGGGCCATCAGCCCATGAAGCTGTTTTTTTACTAAATTTTTTAAAAACAGATCCTTGTGACATTCATACAACATGACCGTTATGTGAATATGTTTACATTTATGTTAAGGTGATTTTAAAGACATTAGGGCTTACATAATGTTTAGATTTGGGACGATAGGACTATGAGGTTTGGCCACGAAGTTGGAGTTCTGCAAAAGCACTTTTCTTTGTGGATTTGTGGTGTGGAGTCACATAGTACAGTAGGTATGTACCTGACACGTTACTCTCCGAGCCTGAAATATCTTCGACCGCAATTCAATAGCAGCGTGCCTCTGCGCCTCCCTCTTTTTCTCTTTCTCGTGGAGGGATAAGTACAGAGGAACCGTTTTATCGAAAGGAGCGACGCACGGACAGACTCAACCGCAAAAAATCGTCGATCGATATCCCAGACGAGTCACCTTTTTCCCATCGGCTGACGCTTAAGGAGGTACACCAGCTTCAGCAAAATGGTGATAGATCAATAAAATTTGGTGAATATATTCTTTAGTATTATTCATGTAGATACAAATTTTTTCAGATTTTTTGGTTGTGCCGTTTTCTTACAAATAATTCACAAGCGTTTATTCTTATACCCGGAATATATACCTATATCTATAAAAACGCTATGCTTATACACGTGAACTTCAATGTTCAATTACTCGATAACGGCACAATGAAAAAATCTGAAAAAAATTGTATTGACATATATAATACTAAAGAATATATTCACCAAATTTTATTGATCTATCACCATTTTGAAATTTTACCATGGTTTAGCATGGCAACATTGTATGAAGCTGGTGTACCTCCTTAAAAAGAAAAAAGAGGGGCACGAGAAAATGAGCGGTAACTCGAAACACGTGGCTCAAACATGTGCGGGTCAGTTCGGCCTGATGTTGGGTATAGTAATTATCTGGATGAATTTCGCTATTCTATCGATTGGACTTTGAAAATAATTTTTGAAAAGGTGTTAAATTTGTCCGCTCAGATTACCGTCGTGCGGTGATTCAAATGTAAGATCACACGAATTACGGGAACGAGCTCGAATTGACGGTCTGAAAAATATTTCTTTATTCAAATCTTTCGTTCTTTTTATTTTCTTCTTATCGCGTCAATAAAAAATCGTTTGGACGAAATGTCCTTTGAGATGCTTAAGTATACGTTGGGACGACGCTAACGATGAGAATTACGTGCGGAAGAATAAGCACGAACATTTCTTTATCCTCGTCGAATAATCTCTACTGAATGCTGCGAGCTCGCGGAGACTGTGTCGAAAGATCCATGAAATGAATTTTCGTGGCCAGCAAATCCAGCGGCTCGGTTCACCGTTACGCGGCCGAGTTCCTTCGTGCATCTCCATGTATACGTATATTTGAGTTTGTGTGTGTGTGTGTGCGCGCGCGCGTGTGAGTGTGTGTGTGTTTGTACGGCCATGCCCTCATGGGACCATGAGTGTATATTAGGGTGGGACGAATTTGAGCTCCATTTTTATCCATTTTTCTCACCTTCCAATTATCTTGTCTGAAGGAAAAAAAATTGTCGCGAAAGCTACGAGCGGTCAAAAAATATTTGGAGGTCGCTCAAGCCGCCCATAAATTCAAATTTTCATTTAAAAATTCATTTTTTTCGTCCACTTTTCACCCATGAATTTCATGCTTTATAATTTTTAGATTAACCTTGCGAAAACTGTAGCCGACCAATGAATATTTAGTAGTCGCTCAAGAGCTTCGAAATTTCCAATTTTCGCCAATTTTTTTTACTCTTCTCGCTCATAAATTTAACGCTTTGTAAAATGTTCAACACAATTAATTGTTTTTTCGTTAGAAACACATTTTTCAAATTTACCTCATACTTCTAACCCAAGAATACTAATTTTTATTCTCATAAAATAATTCTTAAACGCTCTTGTCCATAAACAAAATTATAGGTCGTTTTATTCGTAAAAGTGAAATGGGAACTGCTTTCCGCGCATGGTAATGTATCCCACAGTTGGTCTCGTTAGTCAAACTGCGGGCCAATCGTAGCTATACTCTGTGACGAGCGACGCCATAATACATTAATACATAATAACACATATCGTCTAATCGGTGTTTGTTACAAATTATTATAATAAATTATTCAGAAAATGTAACACGTCGCTGTTTATTTTGTTTTTATGCTACCTACAAGGAATTATAGTGCATGCGACATTTATTTTTAGCGAAAATTGTAAATTCGCGAGGTTGATTTAAAAATTGTAAAACGTCAAATTAGGTGAGAAGTGGGCGAAAACAAAATCGCTTTTTAATGAAAATTTGAATTTATGGGCGGCTTGAGCGACCTCCAAATATTTTTCTACCGCTCGCAGCTTTGGCGACAATTTTTTTTCTCTTTTAAGATGAAAATCGGATGGTGAGAAGAAAAACAAATAGAGCTGAAATTTGTGCCACCCTAGTGTATATAGGTAGATAGTGTGCCTGGGAGGAAGGCGTTTTATAGTTTATTATTACCTACAATAGCATTGAGCACTGGATCCATAATTATAATATTTAAGAGATATCGGCACATATGGATAAATACGTAAGACACTACATTTGTTTATTCGACGCTTTTTGTATTTGGCTCGAAACGCTGTTCAAACAATGTGACTTGGAGTAAATATATATATATATATATATATCGAGAAGAGTATGTGGCTTCCGGATGGAGGCCGTGTTGAGGATCAGCGTTGTGCCGACGTTTCGCGAACGTTACAGTCTGCATCATCAGGGTTGAGAGCTCCGATACTGAAGCTCTCGTGTCTCAGGTATTCCTCCTATAGTTGCTCATTCAATAACATCATCAATAACATCATTATATAGTTGCTCATTCAATAACATCAATGATATTGGATCAATGATTTTTTTCTCAGTGTGTTGACGCGAGACTTCGGAACCTGTCCACGGCTCAGCTAATGAAGCTCAAAATATGGGCTCGAGGCCTTTTTATCGTACGAAACGCGATTTCCGACAAATTGGTTACATCAAATTTTGCTCTAAGTCGCATCCTTTAAGCAGCGCAGTTCAACTACAAAAAAGCACGATTCTGAAAAAAAAACAAATTCTTTTGTGTTTGTGCACCACTGCGGATAATTATTAAATACTAAAAATATAATTGCATATAAACGTCTCGGTTGCCAATCGTGCAATCAAACGTTTCGGTTGTCAATCGGGTAATCAAATGCGACTCAGCATTCGTTCTCCATTGCGATTCAAACATTTTCGACTTTTTAGGTTAGAAAATAAACGTCAAGCCGTCAAGAAAACTCGAAGATGTCAATCGTATGCACGGCGCCATATTACAGTGCCTGCTTTTTACAATCACTTCGCAGTTCCAGCTTTACACGCTGGGTTCGCCAGTGTCGACTGTCGATAAAAATGGGCAAGCGACGGTAACGACCCTGAACGGAAAGCCCCTGACTGATCTTATTCTCCCCTCAACAAGATAGCTGAGGCTCGAAGAGCAACAAGTACCGCTACTGATCTGTTCCATTCTGCTTCACCGATAATCATCCATTTCTGCTGACAGTAGAACATCATCATAATTTTGTCCAGATGACACTCGTTGTTATGAATTCGGGTGAATTTTACCGCAAGAGGCGCCACACTTCATTCAGAGTTCGTCACGTGCATGCGATGAGCCTTAAGGTAATCCTATCGCTTCATATAGCCATACCACTGATTATACTTGAAACTTGTACAATTGAAATTTTTAACATACACAGAAAAATAATTTGTCATAATTAAAAATTTTGTTGTGTAAGCTGTTTAACGGGGTCTAGTTTCTCGGGTCGAAAGAAACGATTTTTTTTTTTCATAAGTCACATCTACAACTTGTGTAGAAAATGTGTGCCAAAGGATTTTTCGATATTCGAAGTGGTTCACAAGTATAAATCACATGCGCGAACTTTCAAACGCGTTTTTCTCGAAACACCATTCTTCGAAACGGTGACCACGATATTTCAGAAACTACTGCACCGATCTTGTTCAAATTTATACAGCATCTTTGATATGTTATAAGCCAGCGATTGAACTAGGATTATCATGATTGCTTCGATAGTTTTTTTTTGTACGAGCGAAAAACTTAAGAAAAAATGAGTAAAAAATAGAATGTAATTTTCAAAAGTGTATAAAAAAGTCAATTTTTGTAATTTAGAATTCACTCTAGTTCAATCGCTAGTCTTAAATATGAAGATTAAAATGCCGTTTGGTTTTTTTATTTCGGATAAGCAGAACAGCCGCAATCTTGGTCACCGTCAAGCACCTCTTTTACTTGATGTCTTCCTGTCGGCCACTATAACGTTTATTCTATTATATATTTTGACTTCAAAAAATTTTTAAAGCTTATTTAAATGTTAATAAAGATTATGCAAAAACAATGAGATTGACTATTTCGATGCTTTGCCCGTAAAAAATTATTGAAAAAGCCGTAAAAAAACAGCGGAGAAACTAGAGAATCCCGTTAATGAATGTTCCCGTTTAATTAGAAAAATGAAAAAATAGTTATTCCAACGATTCGCTCAGTATTTCTAGGTTTGATATTTGGCAAGATTGGTTCTATCCCCGTTTCTTTTTACTCAACCAGGCGAGTTTAACCTCCGTGCTTTTCAACGTCGATCTGTCAAAACAATGTCGGGTGCGGGAAATATAAAGCATTGTATTCGGGCCACGACTGGTAAAAAGCGTGGAAAATTTGTGTCGGCGAAATATATCGGTCAAAAATGAAATATGGGTGGAAATTCGAATGAGTGAGATGAG
>OX101790.1:45669395-45718225 GCA_944452715.1 Ophion slaviceki
GTTTAACACTATGGAAAAAACGTTGTTTACACTTCGGTGAAATGACGTACAATGAATGTCAAGCTTGCTTGTAGTACTTCTTTGTAGATGCGTTACCATCTTAAACTACGCGCACGTAGTTCTGGTAACGCCATCTGTTGGAAAACAGCGAGAACTTATTCTACGTCGTAATATGTGCGCGCGCGCGTGTGTGTGTGTGTGTGCAGTCGAACCTCGATATAACGAGGCTCTAGGGTAATTCGGTATATCGAGTTTTGCTTATATTGAGGTTTCGTTACATTGCGGTCATGTTCATTAAAAAATATATATTGGGACTATAGGGATATTTTTTAACGGAGACTTTGTCCTTGGAGGGCCATATTTCAGGTGTTTACATTTTATTTTTTTTAAAGGAAACGAGTAAAGCTTTTTGAGTGCGGTTTTTTTCCTGCTTTTATTCATGATATACAGAACGTTAAAAAAAATTTTTTTGAAAAAAAAAAACAAAATCGCGGCCGTTGCAGCTCCGCGAAATATCACAAAAGTTTTGTGATATTTCGAGGTTATGGTCTTGCCAGATGTCCAACTTTACGATATGACGTTTTACATCTGACAATTTCAACCATAACCTCCTGGCGGGGACATCTTTTGTCAAACGGCGGAGACTTATTTGTACTCTCAATATATCGAGGTTCGACTGTATAAACAAAAACAAATGTATACATATGCCGTGCATATTGGCCGTTGCTCTATTCCAAAGCCGCTATTCTGGTAACCGACAAAGAAACGTGCTCGTACGTCGTTTCTAGCGCGCTCAATCGATACTCGTATTACTTTTTTTCATTCGCCGTATATACACCACATGCGTGCGCGCGTGAGTCTGTGTGTGCGTGTGTGTGTGAGTGTGTACACTCACGACTGCAAAATATCACGGTGCGGTCTTGTCTCGGCTTTACTCTCCTCTCGGAATTTATTGCCTAGACTCCGCGCGCGGGGCTGATTCGGCATCGACTCTCGCGGCAGCAGGAAGTCACAGTGCCGCGAGACGCGCTTTCCCCGTAATAAACCATCGGCGAAGGCAGTCCGGTTGATAGTAAAAACCGCGCTGCTTGTGCGCCTCCGCACGTCGTTTACCGCACTGTTATACATTTCCACGCACTTGGCAATAATCTTCCTTCTTTTTCGCATGCAGAGCCACCGTAGTCGCGTGATTCGAATGTAGGCACTTGCGCCATTATCGTTTAACTCTCAGATTTAGGATTTCGGAGCTTCCGGTTACATTGTCGACGGTCATTGAACCCCCGTTCCAAATCACTTCAAATCAACAAGCTTCACCAATAATAAACGCGTCGAAAGAAGATAATGCCTATTCTGCCGTCACGTGGAAGAAGGCGGGATCGGCGAAAAAATCGAAAATGCGTTTTGATGTACGAAACGATGGGAAATTTTGTACGGATTCCAACGGTACCAAAAAACCATTTCCGATTTTTTTGTAGATGCCGCCTTTTTCTGTAGGACGGCAGTATTGCGGTCTGCGCAGTCCCGAAGCAAAATATAATAGTTTCGTGTCACATTTTATTTTAGTCGACAGCCCTTCGGCCACACGTTTAACGGGCTATTTAACATTTAATTAGGTGGGTAAATAATTGCTTTTTCCAAAAACATCTTCATTCCATAATGATCTTTTAGTTGTATTCCCTGAAAATTTCATTGAAGTGATCCTAAAATTGAATGAGATACAGCTTCTAACAGACGGCCGGGCGAGCGGTAACAACATTATACTTTAAACTTTAAGGCGTTACCCCCACTTGTAGCGCAAAAAAAGGCCTTTTTCATGAATTTTTTTAAAGAAAACTACGAAACTTTTTTAATCGATCAATATACCATCTTAAAGAACACATCTTGAAGAACTTTCAGTAATTTTTTTATTGAAAAATATTACATTGTTTAGTGGCAAATGGCCGTCAATGAAATAATGTTTTTATATACACGGTTTGCGGTGACCAACATTGCGGCGAAGTGGATCATCTGAAAAAAAATGCGGAGGGATTTAGTCAAATATAAGTATGAACTAGTCTTTGATCGAAAGATTTTAAAAAATATTCATTTTTCACAAAATGGCGGACAGTCAAAGTTAATCGTTCGATTTTAACGAAAAAAAAACGGCCGTTTTTAGGCTATAAAACGGCCATTTTTTTCGAAAAAAAAAATCTAACGATTAAAGACAACATTTTTATGTATTAAATAAGCCTGCAAAATTTCAAGAAGATCGGTTCATTAGTGTTCGAGTAATCTTGGTCACCGACTTCAGAAATGCCATTTTGAGAAAAACGCGTTTAAAGTTTCAATGTCAGTTTACACGAAGAAAATATTTTTTTTTGTAAACTTACATAGAGTCATCTATTCCGGGCCCATACAGAAGTATGGGCCCGGATACTTAAACTTCAAAAAAATGCAATAAAAAAAAATCGATTTTTTCAAAATCGCAAGTGGGGGTAACCCCTTAAAACAGATTGTTGGCGGGAAATTTGAATAAATGGTTTTTTCAAAATTTCATTTTGTATGCTACGGAACTTTCTGGATACACCTGTTAAATCCGTTTAATGATACTCATAACATTAGTCGAGTTATAGAAATGTTAAGGAGTCCGCTCGGGTATACGCTGAGAAGGGTGCCAACACTTTACACGCGTTTTTCTCGAAACTATGTTTTTCAAATAGACAACCACAATATCTCGATAACCAATTGACCGATTTAGGTCAGATTTGACATACACCTTCAATAGACTGTCTTCCAACTTGGATGGCAAAATCGAGACGAAATGTATATATTTTTTTATATATAACAGGTAGACTGGTCAGAAAAATAGGAAAAATTGGCAATCAAAGTTTAACATGCCGCAACTTTGTAAAAAAAAATGGTTTGTTGCAAAATCTAGTACTAAACTAATAACAAACTGTTTTTTTTTCGGATTCGTACAATGTCCACAACACTGGTCGCAAATTGGGGGCTTTTTCCGCGCACCGTTGTAAACAAACGTACAAATATACATGATAATAATTTATTTTACATTTGTACATATTTCCAAGGATCAATAAACACGTGTAAAAAAAATCAGCAAGAAAATCCCAGCAGTTTAAAGGTTCTTTATTATATCCTAAAGATGACCTCCAAAAAAGGTGCATTAAATAGATGTTGATTAAAATAAATAAATAAATTTGGAATTCATCTCCGGAATAGTAGAATCACACTTGAAAAAACTTTTATTTTGCGAAAACTTTAGTTAATTCAAACAAAAAAGGATCACCGAAACTCATTCAGTCGATTTCACGTAAACAATTATTCAGTGTATGGAGATCTTACGCGAAGATAGGAATTTCCGAAGCTGCCACGTGTGGCCATGCCGACACCAAAAAAAAATGACTGAATCTCCTATTTTTGTCTACCTGCTCGTTCCTCCTAAATTCTCGGGCGAATCGACTCGATGAAGTAGTCGGCAATGATTGCCGACGCGAGTAACGCTATCCACACACTCGCCCGACTTCGCGAGGACCTCCGTCACGACCGAGGAGAACGAACAAGCGACAAGGCACGGAAGTCACCCGAGGCTAATAAAGAAAAATCAAAATAGTCAAAGGCGTCGCCAGCTAATGGGCCGGGTGGGCAAGATGGGGGAAATATGAATTATAGACATTTTAGACCCTCATATACCTTTTTTCACATCTTCAGGGGTGGGAGGAGCTGCCCCTCCCTGCCCCCACCCCCCTGGCGACGTCCTTAGAAGCACCTGGTCTCTCGTCCTCGCCTAACTTCGAGCGACTCCGCGAGTAGCGTAACGGCCCCATACAAGTTATTCACAAGGAACATCACTTAAGGGGTTACCCCCACTTGCGATTTTGAAAAAATCGATTTTTTTTTATTGCATTTTTTTGAAGTGCAATTTGAAGTGCAGTTTTTTTATGCCCGGAATAGATGACTCTATGTAAGTTTACAAAAAAAAATATTTTCTTCGTGTAAACTGAAATTGAAACTTTAAACGGGTTTTTCTCAAAATGGCATTTCTGAAGTCGGTGACCAAGACTACTCGAACACTAATGAACCGATCTTCTTGAAATTTTGCAGGTTTATTTAATACATAAAAATGTAGTCTTTAATCGTTCGATTTTTTTTTTCGAAAAAAATAGCCGTTTTGTAGCCAAAAAACGGCCGTTTTTTTCGTTAAAATCGAACCATTAACTTTGACTGTCCGCCATTTTGTGAAAAATGAATATTTTTTAAAATCCTTCGATTAAAGACTAGTTTATACTTATATTTGACTAAATCCGTCCGCATTTTTTTTCAGATGATCCACTTCGCCGCAATGTTGGTCACCGCAAACCGTGTATATAAAAACATTATTTCATTGACGGCCATTTGCCACTAAACAATGTAATATTTTTCTATAAAAAAATTACTGAAAGTTCTTCAAGATGTGTTCTTTAAGATGGTATATTGATCGATTAAAACAGTTTTGTAGTCTTCTTTAAAAAAATTCATGAAAAAGGCCTTTTTTGCGCTACAAGTGGGGGTAACGCCTTAAGTATCCGCCGTCAATTTAGTTGAAACTCATATATGTGAAAAGGCATGGAAAACTATTAGACACGTATTTTTTTTATCGGCGAAAAAACAGTTTTAAGGGGGGAATCCACGCCTCAAAAAAAGCGTGTCACCGCCTAACTTAATTTTTTTTCAATACTTCTACAGTGGATTTTTCCTCGCTTTACATTAGAATAATTCTTGTTTTTGTTTCATCCAGATGGACGAAATTGATGTTTCATTCAGAAAGACGGCTTCTTGATGAAACGGCAACATTACCCCTCGACACACCTTTCTATGAGGGGTGGTTTTCCGCTTTAAACCTGTTTTTCCGTCGCCGAAAAAACAAAATACGTGTCTGATAATGTTCAATGCTTTATTACATACATGAGTTTCAACAAAATCGAAGACGGATACTTAAGTGATGTTCCCAGTCAGTACTCGGTATTTTGTTGGTTCTCTTTTTCGCCTACTATGCGCGTCGGATTTTTTCGCCTGGTATCTGCAAGTCTGACACGTGTCCGGCGAGCCACCGTACTCGGTGGCCCCGCGCCACGGTACCTTCCGGGAGAGGATACGCATGGGATGAAAATAAACAAAAATCTTTCGAGCAACGGGAGCGATGAATATTCATGAGCAAGGGTATGATCGCGAGAGAAGGCAGGAGAGGAAGGGGCAGGGGATGGCGGAGAAGGAAGGGGCAGGGTACGGAGGGGAACGAGCATACGAGTTATACCTGAAGACACCGGGCCGCTGTCGTCGTCGTCGGCCCTTCGGGGGTTAATGTTGTTCTCCCATCTGTCCATATTACTTCTGTGGCACACACACACACACACACACACACACACACACACACACACACACACACACACACACACACACACACACACACACACACACACACACACACACACAGACACGCGCGCGCACGCACACGCACACCGATATATATATATATATATCATTATTTATGTACGTGTATGTGCATGACATGCAAGTATTACAAATATAAGATACCCGTACCTGCTATCTGGCCCACGCACGGTCTTACATACATGTCTGAAAACTCCGGCATTTTTTAGTGGTGGGGAGTGTCATCGCTGGTGAGACACAACCTTGGTTCATTATCTACCCGCTAGGAGCGCCGTCACGTAGGGGTCATGTAGATATAGATATACACCAATATAGATAACCTTCTTAGAGTCTGAATCGTGTTTCGGTGTTTCGTTGTAATGTCAAAAGAAAGTAAACAGTCTATTGAATTTAGAAAATGCCTGAAGCGTGCATCGTACCGACCTGTTGAAAAAGCTTTAAGAACGATAGTGAAAATTGTTCAGTGCTTAAAGTTCGTAAGTGCTTAAAAAATCGAAAGTCGCAATTCTTTCGCTTGATGTTTATAGGTGTATTAATAATTGTCTTTCTTGATCTTGTCATGGGATCAGTAGTAAGGAAACTAAATCACTTTCCATTCCCATCTCTATTAAAAATATTGCCGATTTTAAAAAAATGTGCGATTACACAGCTGGTCGAACCTGCTTTTGATTGGCTCACCCCAAGGTAGCAAGCGCTTCACGTAGCAGAAGTGCGAACTATTATTTTGCCTCATTATGTGAGTCACACCCCACCCTACAAGTTTCCAGACCTGTATGTGGGACCGTGGGCCACGTTTAACTGTGTATGCGGACGCGCGCGCATGTGTGGAAGTGTGTGTGGGGGGGGGGGGGATATGACTTCTAGGGGACATCCGACTTTAAAGGCTATCTTTAAGAGCGTCCAATGTACTAATCATTAACATTAAATAGTTATAACGGAACCAAAATATCTTTACTCTATATAGGTACTATAGCTAAGCCTGCCCTGGATCAAGTGTGGGTTAGGGGGGAGTCTCGTGCGATGGGCGACGACACGTGGAGGAGAGAAGGGAGCGATAATAGACTATGATCCCGCGAGTTGGGGCTAGAGAGGGCGGACGACGTGTGGACGGAGATGGCGCCATATAATTCGAGAGAAAAATAATCGATGGAAACTCATCAATCATGCCAATTGACTACGGACATGAAGAATGTTCGTTATGCATGGGAATCGTGCGTTTGTTTTTTTCAAATACTTACTCACATGTGAAATACTAGCGTAAAACGTAAGGCATGAGAAAGCAATTGAAAAATCGATGTTTAACGTGGTCCTCTAGTTTCTCGGCTGTTTTTTTACGGCTTTTTCAATAATTTTTTACGGGCAAAACATCGAAATAATCAATTTCATTGTTTATGCATAATCTTTATTAACATTTAAATAAGATTTACAAATTTGTTGAAGTCAAAATATATAATAGAATAAACGTTATAGTGGCCGACAGGAAGACATCAAGTAAAAGAGGTGCTTGACGGTGACCAAGATTGCGGCTGTTTTGCTTATCTGAAATCAAAAAACCAAACGGCATTTTAATCTTCATATTTAAGACTAGCGATTGAACTAGAGTGAATTCTAAATTACAAAAATTGACTTTTTTATACACTTTTGAAAATGACATTCTATTTTTTACTCATTTTTTCTTAAGTTTTTCGCTCGTACAAAAAAAACTATCGAAGCAATCATGATAATCCTAGTTCAATCGCTGGATTATAACATATTAAAGATGCTGTATAAATTTGAACAAGATCGGTGCAGTAGTTTCTGAAATATCGTGGTCACCGTTTCGAAAAATGGTGTTTCGAGAAAAACGCGTTTGAAAGTATACCTGCTCCGTATACCTGCTCCGTTCCAGGGCCGTAACTTGTGAACCACTTCGAATATCGAAAACTCCTTTGGCACACATTTTCTACACATGTTGTAGATGTGATTTATGAGAAAAAAAATCGATTTTTTCGACCCGAGAAATTAGAGGACCGCCTTAATGAGGAAAGAGGGCCTAAAAAACCTGTAAAACTGTATAACTGTGTTGGCAAAGGTTTTTGAGAGGACGAGGGAGATTAGAGATTTCATGAATTAGCTTGCGTTTAATTGTTTATTATATGGTCGTGAATTAATGTAAAAATTATAAGCATTATCACACGTCACCTCGAAGAGGTGAGGGGCGATAACGGCAAACAATCAGATTCGACGCAAGAAGAATTCGACTTCTTCAGAAGAAATCCAGCCACCTAGCCATTTTTTGACTCCCCCGTACGCGGTGAAGTGCTGAACCGTAAGCGTTGATTGCATCGAGTGGACCAAATCGCCATCGAAGGGAACGAAGTCTGGGGGAAATGGTGCATTGAGTACTGCTTCTAAGTACCTACTTCTTAACCGGTTCAGCAACATGCGGTCTGGCGTTGGCGTGCTGCAAAATCAACTCATCATAGCGCCATATTCTCTTGCAGAGCTCAAACGCATCAGTTGCAGTCGATAACGATCCCCAGTGATGATGTTGGGTGAGGGTAAAAATGTCGAATGACCAAATATAGAACGACAAAGATTTCGAAACGACAGAATTATGAACTCTCAAAATAACGAAGGTTAAATCATTCGAAATTTTATCTTTCGACTGATAAAAAAATCGAATGACTATAAATCGAATCATTATTTGTTGGAGAGGTAATTTATTTGAAAACGAACATTCAGATTTTCTGCAATTCGGAACATAAAAATACAGAATCGAAAAATGTAGAACACCCATATCTCCGACACAGAAAATAGCGAGTGCCTAATATGCGTAATACCGTCTATGGCGAAAAGCAATATATCGAAACGCAAAATGTCGATTGCCCGAAATGTCGAACGCCGAAAAGTCCAACAGCCAAAGTGGCGAACGTGGTGGGGCCCGTCACGTGGGATGACTGTCTTACGATATTTTAGCCTACAGACCGCCAGCGCCATCTCGCAGCTTCACTCTGAGGCGTAAGTAACGTGTTGCTCGATTCGCCATTTGGGCCGTTCTACATTTTGACCGTCCGCGATTTCAACCACTCGACTTTTTGGCCGTTCGCTTTAATGATTTTCTGCATTGTGAACCATCGCCATTTTTTTAATTCGGAGAATTGTCGTCTCGAATTATTTGGTGTTATGCATACAGTCCCATCGATTTGATGTTTTTCGATATTTTATTAAATCTGATTTTTGTTTTTCGCTATATTTCAACTTCCGAGATGTTCATATTCGTAATTGTTATTTTCGACTTCACAGACTCTAGTAAGATTGATCTATCTATATTCGAACATTCGTCATTTTCGAATTCGACATTTTGGCCCATCCGCATTTCGATCGTTCGACATTTTTTCCCCCACCCATGATGTTGAAGCTTGCATCGTTGGAGGGCAACCAAAGTTAGTTTTTCTTCTATTGCTCACATTTATTTCGCTGATTTAGGGTACGAAAATACCCCGAACGGTTTTTCTCACGCTTCAGAGATCCACAATCTTAATCTATAAAAAATATAAATCATTATAAAAACAAAGACATTTAAAAATAGAAAAGAACTGTCGTTGCACTCCAACGATGTAAACTTCACCGCCATCCCCAGTAATGACTTCCGACGGTTGGAGCAGCTTGAAATACAAGATACCTCTATTTTGGCTGTTTGTTCGCGGTCCTTGTTGTCCATGAAGATATCACTACCGTGAAACCGGCGAAACCACTCTGCGCGGTGTACTCGATGGAGCATATTCGGCACACACTTCCTCTGGCAAACGATGCGTATCCGCAGTCGATTTCTTTATCAGGAAATAACGAGTAACATAACTCACCCCGCAAGGGTGAGTTATTTGGAACAAAGCTTCCCGTTGTAAACACACACGATTGAAATAAATTACGTTAACGCGTAACACAGACATCAACTATAGCGTTTTACAGGGACTCTATGGACACCTTTCATCAGGTGTATTGCCAACTTTTAATTCGAGAAAATAGTGTCCCTAAAGCCATCTCTTGCCAGCGGGTAGCTTCATATATCAGCAATCAGACCATCTAAAAAAATGCCACATTTACACGAATCATTCGGGCATCAGGTTACTCTTATTACGCTGCCTTCAAGAGAATACTCATCATGTCCTGTATGTGTACATACATGCGTATACCGTTAGTATAGAATATAACAGTAAGTTTCGTTCGGTTTGGTTAAATTGAAATTCACCCGAATATAGCGAGTCCCGTGGGGCATACATACCACACCGCAATATATGGAAGCATAATACGAGTATAGGGCCTGTATAAATACGAACGTGGTAAGTACATTTGAGCGGCCGTATGAAATAGTCCAAGACACCCACGGGGCTTGATCGACGTCCGGGTAGATAAATAGTTCGGAGCGTCGTAAAACTACCAGCGCGTATTTATATACGTATATGTATGTACGTATATGTGTGTATGTATATATATATATATATATATACAACACTATTCAAAACTGGACTATATCGATGTGTGTATACGATTTACTCGCTCCCGGAGGATGTTACTGTTATATCTGCATATATAAATATACCTTCATGCAATGCAGTTCGCTCCGCCTCTTCTTAAGAAACTTTCTCGGGACGTTAGCTTGCACTTTTATTTTCACAACCTCTTTTGTGGAATGTACCGACAGCGTACTGTACTATATATATATATATATATATATATATATATATATATATATATATATATATATTATAATGGGCATGAAACAGTGATTGGCAGGCCCTCCAGTGAATGAATGATCTATAGTCCAGTCGGAATGGCCGAAATTTGGACCAACTTCTATTCAAAGAGACAAGAGCAGCGCCAATTTTATTGACAGTTCTTTGGACCTATAGGAACATGCCCTCAAGTTTTTGTAAAAATCTTAGTTGTTTTCTAGCAATTAAAAATTATTAAAAATTGAAGAGTCGATTTTTAAGTTAATTTGTTTTGAATTTCCATTGCAAGAAACTGCTTAACTAACAATGTTACGTGACTGTATAGGACCCATTTTATAGAGGATATTAAGACGCATAATTTTTGTAGGAAGCATTTTGCGACGAAACGCACTTTAAAAAACAACTTAAAAAAACAATCTTGTAATTTTTAATAATTTCGAATTGTTACAAAACAACTAGGATTTTTACGAAAACTTGAGGGCATGCGCCTGTAGGTCCAAAAAACCTACAAAAAATTGGCGCTGCTTTCGGTTTTTGAATAGGTCAGTAAAATAAATGTGAGACGATCCATGCCGGAACCAGCCCACGAAATACTGCCTGTACCCGAATAATACTGAATTTATTATCTTACGGATATTTCCGTTACGGGCGATGTTTCAATGATGACTGAGTGCCTTTTCGGAACCCAATCGTTTAAATAGAGTAAAATAATATAGAGGAGCGTACGCGAATAACGAATGTATATAGCAAGAATTATTTTTTTCGTCAGTTGTGAGAAACGCAGAGGGACACTCTTATTCTCGTAGAAAGCTTTCTCCAAGATCAATGGATTTTCGCGAGTTACGTTCATCAAGGTGACGTGGCTGTTGATGATTTATCGGCAACGTAGGGTGACCAAAATCCGGATTGTTGGAATAATGTTTACTTACTGGCGCTTGAAGTTATACAGGGTATTTCATTTCATGTGGAACGATTTCCTTTCAAGTGTCTTGAACGATATATCCGGTTGAAATTTTTTTCCCAACAATCTTGTATCAGCGCCCAAATTCGGAGGTATCGTAAGAACAGTTGACGAGTGACCAGAGTTTTCGAATGAGAGCCCTTTGAAGCTTCCCAAGTAAGCTCTATTACTAAATTATTTAACTAGAATTATTCGGATTGAGGAAAATGAATAGTCTTGTATAATAACAATCTATATTTACAATCTTTGAAGAAATTGAACCTTGACTTGATTCAGAGATCGGTAGAAACGATATTTTTGTGGGTCTTTTCAGTCAGCAATACAAAAAATGATTTTTTATTTTCGAAATTAGTAGTTTTCTCAACATGAGTATTTTTCTTTCCAATATTTACTTCACGAAAAATTGATCATTTTTCAAACTCGATTGTGAATTACTTGATGACAAATAATTTTTAAATAAGGCATTCCAAATTATGGTGAAAATTAATATTTTGAACAATTACATCAAGTACCCGATAATAAATAACGAAAAAAAAAGAATTTTCAGTTTTCGCAAAAATAAATATTAAAAATAAATACATTCGTCTGAATGTATTAATTATCGCAAAAATAAATACGTTCGTCTGAAGGTATTATTCATCCGAATAATGGATAATTGGACTTGAGTTATTTCCAGTCACCCAACAAATCTGTACCTCATCAGAAATGTATCTGCAAATATCGGAAACGATGATAATGAATGAAAAATGTGTTTTCAATCAGGCAAAATATACATGCACGCGCAGCGAGATATATCAATTAACTGACGGACACTCCGAGAGATGCCCTAAGAGAGAAACACACGGTGAAAAATACAGCGACGGGAAAACCACCAAACCTCAACGTATTCCAACAAAGCCAAAGGAACCCGAGCGAACCCAAACAAACACATAACAGGCCCAATGCACTCTTATGAACGCAATCAACGCGTACACAACGAATGCGAGCAAAACACAGCTTTGTTTGTCGGGCTTAGTTTTCGTTGGGCTTGTCCTTTCTGCCTGTCTCTCACTGTGTTCCCCACAGTGTGTCTCTCGCTACGTGTACCTCTATATTTGGCTAATTGAAACAATATTACTCATCAATTATTCGAATTCAAACAACAACTTTTTTTTTAACAACTAAATGGGTAATCGACAAAACCCTTCCCATCAATTATTGGTGTACTTGAAAATATTAGTATTTCTACCAATTATTAATTTCTCCGATAATTGAGAATACAGTTCTGGTTTGTAAGTGACCATTTTTTTAGTATTAAAACATTTTTCGGCTACTTTTCATTATTTGAGTAATTGAAAATCGACAACGTCGAAAACGTCAGTAGCGGTGAATGTTTCTTTTTTATTACTTGACGTCGAGACGCTACTGCGTCTCTTGATAGATTTTTTTATTGAATTTCTAACTTTAACTAAAAACAAACTTGATTTATTTAACGCATATGAATGTTAACATTTTTAAATCAAATACCCGTTATTTGGAGGATTGGAAATCTCGTTCGACCCAAACTCAAACACACCAATTATTCGTGTGATTGAAAATATCCGGACAGGAATAACTCATTATTTTGATAATTCAAAATATCTTGATTCATATTCGATTTGACTGACTGTCAGTTTTCATTCGTTTAACTCCATACAAGCTCAGAACGTCATTTGATTCGTACGACCTACAAATTACATTATGTATAATTTCTCCTCTTGATATTTTCATTAAAACTTCTTTGTTTCAAAGTAACTGCAATAAATTAAAGAGACAATCGTCGACTATCAACCAAAACTGGCGATAGGAAGGAATTTCGGGTCAAAAGCTTTAAAAAAATTAGTGCCTCCAAAATAACAAAATACAACTGTTTACTCCTTATACTAAATATTCCAAACCTCATCGTTTTCAAGTTACGCGAAAATCGTGAAAAACCGGAATTTTCAAAATGACGTAGCGGGTACAAAAAAAATCGCAAAACTAAAAATTGAATAGCAAAATACAGCTGGTATTATCCTCTTCGAAAAGCCGTTTGGTGAATTGGTTTGCAATTTTTTTCGCTGAGATATTCGATTTTTTGTCTGGATAGAAAAATTACAGAGTTTATACTTTTGGCCAAGGGTGTACTTAAGACTATAAAATCGATGTATTGACGAGCAAACGAATTGAGTCACAGAAACTCAGTTGTCCGGAATAACAGTTAACAAGACCGAAGATAACAGGAATCATGATTAATCAAATCAACCGCGGTATTTCCAAGTTCGGTCCGATAATATTAGCGTGTCCTCAAATACATGTATATACATATGTGTGTGTATGCGTGTGAGTGAGTGAGTGAATGCGTGAGATTCAGCAAATGTTGTTGAAAGATGAATAGTTTTCGGCCGATTCAGGATTTTCGTCCAAGCAGAATGGGGCACGCTTTGCGAATATATTATCGCACAATTTGTCCCTCGAATTTACGATTCGAGCTAAAACGTGACTAATACTTTTCGTGATTTGTGCCACACGTTAATTCGTACGCTGCGGCAAAAGTCATGATATCAACCGATATCCTTCCTCTATAAGTTTTGAAATATTAACCACGCTTGACGTGATAATGACGGTGGCGCCGCGAAACAATAATCTTTCATTCACCGAATTACAGGTTACATTGCCGTCGGTATATATGTACATATATGTCAAAGGTAGATATTTTCTAACTCAACTTCTATGTTGATACGCTTTTATCGGTAAAAGTGAAATCCGCCTATTACGTGTGTTACACCTATTTCAGTGCATTTTTTTTTCATTTATTGAGCACAGATTTGATTTTCAGGACAAGATAAATTATTAGGATGTTCAATAAGTTCTCGCTGTTCTCCAACAGATGGCGTTATCAGAACTGCGTGCGTGTCGTTTAAGATGGTAAAGCATCTATAAAGAAGTAATACAGTCGAACCTCGATATAACGAAGATTGGTCTATTCCCGTCCGATAGACACCCGAAACCTTGATACAACATCATAATATACATTGTGCTTTAAGTGCTAATTGCTTGTAAAAATTGCTGTAAGGCGTTACCCCCACTTGTAGCGTAAAAAAAGGCCTTTTTCATGAATTTTTTTAAAGAAAACTACAAAACTTTTTTAATCGATCAATATTCCATCTTAAAGAACACATCTTGAAGAACTTTCAGTAATTTTTTTATTGAAAAATATTACATTGTTTAGTGGCAAATGGCCGTCAATGAAATAATGTTTTTATATACACGGTTTGCGGTGACCAACAATGCGGCGAAGTGAATCATCTGAAAAAAAAATGCGGATGGATTTAGTCAAATATAAGTATAAACTAGTCTTTAATCGAAGGATTTTAAAAAATATTCATTTTTCACAAAATGGCGGACAGTCAAAGTTAATGGTTCGGTTTTAACGAAAAAAAACGGCCGTTTTTTGGTTATAAAACAGCCATTTTTTTCGAAAAAAAAAATCGAACGATTAAAGACTACATTTTTATGTATTAAATAAGCCTGCAAAATTTAAAGAAGATCGGTTCATTAGTGTTCGAGTAATCTTGGTCACCGACTTCAGAAATGCCATTTTTAGAAAAACGCGTTTAAAGTTTCAATTTCAGTTTACACGAAGAAAATATTTTTTTTTGTAAACTTACATAGAGTCATCTATTCCGGGCATCAAAAAAAAAACTGCACTTCAAAAAATGCAATAAAAAAAATCGATTTTTTCAAAATCGCAAGTGGGGGTAAACCCTTAAATGAAAACTTTCTTCTTTTAAAAAATATCCCTATATTTATGGCACTAATATACATTTTTCAAGAACGTTTTAAAGAACATGATCTCACCATAACGAAACCTCGGTATAACGAAACTTTAGGGAAGTTCGTTAAGCACGCTTAAAATTCCGTGTATGTCATTTCGCCGAAATGTAAACAACGTGTTTTTTGCTGCATATTCTTAAACATGTCAATGTCATGAAACATGCAAAGATTGGTTCAGACGCTTCAAAAAGAATGATTTTGATGTGTTAAATTGGAGGCATTGGAAGACTCTGGTCGGACGTTAGTTGAACGTGCAGAATCATTAAAAGTTGATAACACAACCGTTTCGAAACGTTTGAAAGCATAAGAAATGGATTTTTCGAATAAAGCATTCATTTTCACGAAAAAAAACAGCGACAACTTCCAACACCGCGATATGGCTTTATAAAAAAAATGTGTTGAATCCCCCATTTTTTCGAAGTCCACATTTGATCAAGACAGCGCTGTTTCGTATTGCCCAGAACGATGATTTTTATTTATACAACATTCATTTTTCGTCCCGCGAATTAATCAACGAATAGTGTAAAATATTATTTTATAGAATCACATAACGAACATAAGTCCTTGGAAAACATTGACTCGCGAGGTCCTCAATAACTCACCAATACACAAGACGGATTTGAAAATATTTTACGAGCGTAAAAGTGGCGGCAACGATAATTTTAATGCAAGCAATGTCGAGACCGTAACACCATTAAGTAATTATATATTTATGTCTGTACGCACTTACACATGTGAATCCACCTCCGCAAACACAGTCATGCTGTGTCGGTGTGTGCGTCAGTGTGCGTGTGTCCAGATATATATATATATATATATATATATATATATATATATATATATAAAAAGCGCGTATCCAGCATAATACACGAATATATATGAATGCAACTGGAGTATGATAATAATTGTAATAATGGGTGGGCACGCTCGTACGGATTGCACACTTAACCGTACTCTCCTCCTTTCTTCTACATACACAAGATCATAGAATGCGCCCAAGTCTTGTATATAATAATTATTGTTATTCATGAAGGATACTTCGATTACTGCCGATTATTCTTGGATAATTAAGAGAAAGAAAAAAAGCACCTTCGCGATGCTATAAGTCTCGTGCTGTATGGGTAAATAACGACCCAGAATCCGCAGCATTCGTACACACGTCTGTGTACATATAGTATATGGACAGGCTGCTTTCAGTCCGTCAATAGGATAATCCGATCGATATCCTTGTGGATTTATGTACGTCTGTACACTTCCGCTTTTATGCATATGACGCCTTTATGTGTATATATATATATATATCTTTTTTCTCTTCTTGCCTCTTCGACGATTTACGATCCTGCCCCTCATCGACGTGTTACTTTAGCGGACTTAAGATCATCGGTAGTCTATGAGAGGCTTGTACAAGGCGCTTGCGAACTCGAGGGAATCGTCTGTACGTTCTTCAGACTCTATTATTCAAACTACAAAAATACATGCATACATATATGACGCACACACACACACACACACACACACACACACACGGATATATATATATATATATATATATATATATATATATGCGTGTGTGTTTATGTGGTACATTAAAAGGAGAAAGAGAGAAGGCGGAGGAAGAGGTAAAACAAGAAGAAGGAGGAGGAGTTTAATGAAAAAAAATGAAAAAAAAAAGGAGCCGGTTATCCCGGAAGTGGGTCATTCGAACACCCCGAGCGCGACTGTGCAATGGCGTGTCTGCGTCATCTTGTATAAAACCACTTATACGAAGCCTCCATACGCGTCCCCGTCCGTGTATTCGAAACTCGTCTATTCGATCGTCTCGAATTATCTACCAAATAGCACTAACACATAAACTTTATATCGTAGCTGTTAGACTATATTGAGATGATTCGACAAACGTACAACTTTCGATAGCTCGCGTGGAAAATATAATAAGATGGGGCTTTGGTTGGGCCCACATTTAGTTTTTCCACTGTGTCAGGGCCCTTGCTCGCAAGCTTCATGTGAACCCTTAAGAAATTATCACAGTGTGACCGCCCAAAAAATAGCTGATTTTCGCGATTTTTTTCTAGGTGGATAGAATAAGCTAATCGGTCTAATTTTTTTATTACAAATTGAAGTATCGATAATGAATACAAAATGATTTTTTTAAATTAATTTATTTATTGTTGAACATTGTTTGTATTTGTGGAAAATTGCGTGGAAAAAAATTGGACACCATGTGTCCCATGGTGGCCCGGATTGCCGCCGCAAATTTTATCTAAAACGAAATTTTCAAAATGATCAATAATCTGTAGGAAAGCCGCTATGTTCCTATGGACACATTTTTTAGTGAAATTTGAAAGAAAGGCGATGGTTTGAACAAAAAGTATCAAATTTAGCCTTTTGCAACAGTTTTTCGTAAAAAAAAGGAAGATTTAAAAAAGCTTCCATAACAACATAAGGAATGACGTGGAGAATGTTCTGTGAAAATTTCAAACGGATAGCTTGAAAACTCTTCCTTTAAGAATGGCCACCATTTTGAAAAACACCATTCCGAGAAAAACGCGTTTTAAGTTCTAAGAAAGGCTGTTAAGAAAGGCTTAACTTTTTCTAAGAGAGGCTGTAGCGACTGAAATAATTCGAACTTCGATCTAAAAATTGAACAGAACGTTTATAACCGTGGATACTATTGGATAATGCAAAAAAAATCGATTTTTCGAAAATTTTACACTGTGATGATTCCTTAATGGGCTGACATACAGTTGTACTGAATAAGCCCTGTTACGAAGATTAGAAAACTAGAGTTGCTTAGGTTAACATTTTCGACCGCGTTCAATTCAAGATATTATATCAGAAAGCCTGAAAATATGTATCATTAAACGAGACCTTGTTAAAGCCTTAGGCCCCAGCAACGGGTATAAAATCATGCGCAAATTTAACAATTTTTTTTCGTATGAAAAAGTGATGCGCTCATAAAATTAATTACACATCTATTTAGTATGAATATCAACCTGTTCGAATTTTTTTTCTTCGATGTACAAAATGGCCGACTACTAATATTTTCTTTTGTTATCTTTTTTAGGCGCTCCGCAGCGTGACATTTAGCATCCACAATTTTTTACCTAGAATAAAAAACACAAAATCTCATCAATCTACATTAGAATACCTAGAGAAGTACGTACGGAATTTAAAAAATATGGTTTCATTCGAAAGTTGTGGGTATTTGAACTTAAGAAATGAATTTTCAGTGAAAAATTTCGTTATAACTGCTCATAAACTGCTCATAAAATCAAAGGTTTTCGATTAATCAGAAATTCCGTACATACTTCTCTACGAAATGCAATTAGGAACATAACTTTTAAATTAGAAGTAAATCGAGTGAAAATTGTTGAAGTTATTTGTCACGCCAATTGGAAAAAACCTGTTTCGAGAAGTTTCGAGTAGAAGGCCATTTTGTACATCGAACAAAAGAAAATTCTAACAGCTTGATATTCATAGTAAATAGATGTGTAATTAATTTTGTGAGTGAATCACTTTTTCATACGAAAAAAATTGTTAAATTCGCACATGATTTCATACCCGTTACTGTGGCCTAAGGCCTTAATTCTTTAGCGTCTAGTAAGCGGAATGTTTAATGTTCGAAAATGGCCAACATTTTTTTTCGGTATCTCCTTGCTCAAACTTTATTTCTCAGTTAGCCAACCAGAGCTGATACCCTCCCTTCCGAAATCCAATTAGGCTGCATTCTGGGCATGACTATTAGGGCAACCACGTGTAAGCCCTGTAAGGCCCCGAATTTTATTGGAGTTGCAATTAGAATTTTTCACGTGGAAAATACCATTTTCCATTTATATAACGAATCATGAAAAAAATCGTTTTTTTTCATATTCATCACTCTAAAAATAATCAGAATAAATTTCCAAAGACCTGTCAATTTTTTGTCTTGTCAGGAAAAAAAATTGCTGCAAGGGGCTTGAGAAATTCGAAAAAGCGAGTCTCGGGAGGGGACCGATTTGACCTGGAATGTCTCACATATATTTTTGTCCGTTTATATCGTTGATAGCCGGGAGCAATGTACATACATCTATATGTATGCATATATATACATACACACACCCACGGGTGGGCGAGACTTCGACGACCGCAAAGCGATGACCACGCAAGATCGAGGCCCGAGAAGCGGAACCGTCTCATCGCGCGACTTCTTTCATTTTTCATCGGAGCAATCAATAAACTTACGGGAAAAAGAGAAAGAGATGTATACTAAATATAACTTATATTTTATATGCGATAATATAACGGCCTCCACGTGTTCACGATTCGAAAAGCCATGAAACGACTTTTCAAAAATCTTATTGAACAAATTCAAAATGTTTTCTTCGATAATTATATATAAATATGATACATACACATAAACAGTTATAAACATTATACGTGTGTGTGTCTGTGTCCATAGTAATACACATACACAAATTTTAATGGTTATCGATATTAGTTATCAATGGTTATCAATGATTAAAACAACTTTATATACCCACGGTGCATTAATGTGATTGTATAAGTACTCAGATAGTAGAAGTACCTGTACACAGTTTCTTTGGCCAGTTTCTTTAGCCTTTGAACGATTGCATTTATCATCGAAGCCTCCCCTCAATTAGCACGCGCAGTCTCCAATGTTCAATTATTTTTTCGTTGGGAAGAAGAACTCGTGAAATTGCGTTTAAAAGATCGCTAGGTTCAGCCCATTTTTCCGATAGTTCGAGTGTGTTATACCATTTTTTTTAATGCAGACATTATCTATCAGCGGCCTAGACGTCGAGAGCAAAAAATCAACTATACGACATTTAAAAAAAACACCAATTCGTCAAATAAAAAAAACATCGTTTCTACAAAGCACGAAGATCAACACCACCCGGATCAGAAAAAGTGGGTTACAAATACGTACGTATTTAAATATATGTACATATATATATATATATATATATATATATATATATATATATATATATATATATATATATAGACGAGCACAAGAGACGAATTCTCTATGAATCACGCAATCCCACATTTCGAGCCACGTGACCTCGTCCTTGGATCGTTAATAAGATCCGAAATCGATTCAGCGAAGCGATAATCATATTAACGTAGAAACATTGCTGGGAGAAACCTTCGCTTTTGCCCGTTCAATTCACCGACGTATAGATCTCTTCGGTTTCTCCGGGGCTTTTTCGGTCAAATCGTTCGAGTCGGAACAATGCAGCATCCGTAGCACAATTTAATCTTGCGTGTCAGTCGGAACAATTGAACCTCAGTTCTCGCTCGTCCCCTCGCCCCGTTTGCATTATAACGTTCAGTGTCCAAAAGTAGCCCGAACTAAATCTATCTATGCACAAAGACACACACACACACACAGATATAAATACACAGATATAAACACACACGTGGCGAAGAAACGAATAAACAAAAGGAAGGCGTGGGAAACTTCGAGTCACGAAGCCGAAGTAGCCTTGCGTGCATAACGTGGATATTGCGGAATAGATCCAGTAAAAAAGGGAACAAACGCAAGAAAACAAAAAGGAGAGCTCGTATAAGTATCAACCGAAAAAATAATTATCAAAATACAAATCGTGACCAACCGAGGCAAATGTTTTCAATGATAAAAAATGCTGATCCGCGGAAGGTCTCGGAATGGATGGCCGTTTTTCTCTCATATTGTTGCTTGTATGTCTTTCCTGATAGCAGCGTAATCGTAGTTGTCATGATCGATTGTTTGACTTAATATTCACTACCTCTACGATGCATGAAATGCAATAATAACTTCATTTTGTACTATGCAGCTATGCTTTTATATACGCGCTTTGGAGACTCGCGATCTGTGGCGCCGCATCGCCTCATTACCTAATTTCTAAATTAGCTCCGTATTGAAACTGTTTCTCTCGCAGTTTTGTAGTATTATTTGCATCCTATTTGCATGCAGCAGATATATTTGTATTAGGTGTACAAATAAGTTGTCAGCCTCAGAATAAAAACTGTATCGAATATTTGAACGCAATATTGTTCTCTCTCCAGGTCTGGTGTCATATAATACCAACCTAGTAGACCATTTTGCCGGACCAACAGCTTAACATAACCTCGAAATGTCGTGAGCACAGTGAATAGAATGAGTTGCAATAAGGCGCATGTTAGGCACTGTATGCTTTTCGCGTTTGAATCGAGAAACAATACTTTCGAGGTTAAGGAGATACTTTGTCAGGGATTGGGGGTAGATGCCGTATCCATCAGTACCACGAAGAAGTGGTTTCAAAGGTTCCAGAGTTGAAATTTCGACCTCGAGGCTGGCGGGCGAGCAAGACGACCACAAAAATTGGGGACGAGGGTTTGCAGCAGGTGCTGGATAAAGATCCTTGCCAAACGCAATCGGAGCTTGCTACTACATTAGGAGGTACCCGACAAGACATTTCCAGTCGTTTAAAATGCACGGCAAGATTCAAAACCGTTTTACACAGGAAAAAGACCTAGGCCGGTCATTTTGCTACGTGACAATGCCAGACCACACACAGCAAAAAGCACCGCAGAGACGCTTTATATTCTTCGGGCTATGAAGTTTTGCCACACCTGGCGTATTCACCAGACGTTAAAATGTTCGATGAAGTCGAAATTACATTACCGAATTTATCGACGTAAAACCACCATCTCATGATCGCCAAGAAATTCGCAATGCGCCTAACACAGGTGAGGAAATGTGTGGAAACAAACGGAGATTATTTTCTGGATTTAAAATGTACGCTGATTTTAAGTAAATAAATCCTTATCTTCATGAAAAAAGGCTGAGAACTTATTTTTACACCCAATATATACATAGTGTAGGATTCAAAAATCTACCGCGGAAAGAGCCTGTGTCCAGTGTGTTCGAGCGCCCTCTCGTATGGAACTATGTTAGCAAATATATATATATATATATATGTACGAGCGTTCTCGAAGGTTCGAGAACGCGACGGTTGGCGGCGGAACCGGCCTAAGCGTGCGCGAAATCAAGAGTTACGTCAGTTGTTGCGAAGACGCGCAGCGGCTCTTACGCGTATTAAGAAGTTTTCTCCCAAATATGTTGTAAGCTTAGTGCGAACAATGTTTTTTCATTTTTTTAAATAAATGTTTTCTCTTTAGTTTTTAATCGACTATTCCCCGTCTCCGATCCCGTTGCCAGAGAGCGTTAAAACACAACCGGTAATTCACTTCAAATTTTTGGGGGCTCGTCCGGGATCGAGCGAGAATTTTCGAGAAACACGTGCACGTGCGCGGTAAACGAAGACGAGTGTGTGGCTACTAAGACGCAAAGCGTTCAGAACGTGGATACGAACTCTTGCAACGACGAATAAAGACGATTTATACAGTGCAGGAATGTAATCCTCAATGATACCACAATCTTTAACCGTGGTCGAACTCAAAGACATTTTGAGAAAGAAAGGCCTGAGCACTAAGGGACATAAAAGCGAGTTGATCGTGAGACTAATTTCCGACGATCCAGACGGCGAGTGGCAAAAGGTGGCGGAAAAATACGCACCGCAAGAATCAGAGAAAGCTGAAATCATTATCAGTCAAAAAAAATCGAAACGAAAGCAACTACGCTAGCAGTACATCGACGTATCCGCCTTCAAGCTATGCGAGACTGCCGCCGAACGACGAAGAGCGTGATATGAGACGACAACGCGAGATCGACATATATCGACGCAAAAAGGGGTTAGCCGAAAGAGAGCTCGCGCTCGCCCGGCGTGAAATCGAGATGCTACGTCGAAGTGAGAACGTTCCCTTGGCGGATAATCGGCGAACGACGCCGAGATACGCAGCGAGTACGAGTGCGGAGGCAGCGCCACCTCCGAGTAAGCCGAACAAGGTGAATTTTACAGTTGCTTCTCCCATGTTTGAAACATGGGAGAAGCAGGTAAAATTTCTCAGGACCGCGTACACTCTCGACAACGACTTGACGAAGATTATGATCGGCACGAGACTGAAAGGACGAGCATTGGAGTGGTTTCACTCGAAACCTGAATATATCGGAATGACGTCGGATTAGCTGCTCGATGGTCTGCGAGGAATGTCCAATAATCGACCGAACAAAATTGCGTTGAGACGTCGATTTGAGGAACGAGTATGGAAAAAAAGTGAGACGTTTCACGACTACGATCACGAGAAGGTAATAATGGCGAATCGCATTGCGATAGATAAGGACGATGTAAGCGATAAGGGTGAGAAAAAGATTGGAGCGCGAAAAGAGAGGTTACTACGACGAAACGTTGTTATAATTGCGGTATGAGAGAGCACGTGAGTCAAGATTGCCCGACAAAAGATCAAGGCGCGAAATGTTTTAAATGCAATTAGTACGGCCATATTGCGCGTAATTATTCGAATAAAACCGATGAGACGAAAAACACTTGCGCGATTGCCCAATCGGAGCGACGCAAACATGCAAAGGGCGTACTGATTAACGATATTGCGGTTCAAGCGATCATAGATACGGGTAGCCATATTACAATAATGCGCGCGGACCAATTTATAAAAATCGGCTCACCACAGCTCGAAAATAAAATAACACCATTCCGCGGCGTAGGTACGGAAGTAAACGCAACTTTGGGGAAATTCTGGGCTAAGCTTTCGCTTGACGGAAATTCGTATGTAATACCAGTTAACGTTGTTTCGGATGATCTCTCGAGATACAAATTGCTGATCGGTGAAGATTTTCTCGATACGATGTTCGACGTGGAGAAGCAACGATTAAACCGCTGAACGATGACGATTGTAATTACGCAGAAATATGTCAAGTTAACGTGATTTTGGACGAAGAACTTGGCGAAGTAGATTTATCTCATGTCCAAGACGAGCAAAAACGAGCAGTCCAAATTCTCGTCGAAAATTACGGACCAAACCAAACGCGCGAAGTAGGCATTAGAATGAAACTTGTTTTGAAAGACGACGATCCAATTTACCAGAGAGCGAGAAGACATACGTCGTCCGACAGAGACGAAGTAAACGCACAGAAAGACGAGTGGCTAAACAATTCCATCGTACAACCATCCGTTTACGAATAGGCGAGCCCAGTTGTGCTGGTGAAAAAGAAAGATGGCACGAGCAGACTTTGTGTTGACTTCCGACTGCTCAATAGAAAAGTCGTTCAAGATCGGTATCCCCTCCCTTTGATAGAGGACCAATTGGATGCTGCAAAATGCGAAGGGGTTTAGCACACTGGACCTGAAGAATGGTTTTTTTTCATGTACGGATGGATGAGTCAAGTAGAAAGCACACGGCGTTAATAGTCCCCGATGGGCACTATGAGTTTCTCAGGGTACCACTCAATCTGTGCAATTCAACCGCGGTTTTTCAAAAATTCATAAATGCGGTTTTCAGAGATCTTATTCGTGAAGGCGTGTCGTTGACTTACATGGACGACCTGATAGTGCCCACGGCCGACTGCAAATCCGGGTTGAAAAATCTCGAACGTGTTCTAAAGATCGCTAGTCAAAGTGGTCTAGTCATTAATTGGAGAAAGTGCCGGTTGTTGCAAACCAAAGTCGAATATCTGGGGCACGTGATTAAAAAAGGATGCGTCCAGCCACCGGAGCGTAAGAGTGAAGCTGTAAGGAGTTTTCCGATACCTACGAACATTCGGCAAGTTCAGTCGGTTTTGGGATTAACAGGGTATTTCCGCAAGTTCGTACCGGGGTATTCTATCATCGCGCGACCGTTATCGAATCTACTAAAAGCCGACATGAAGTTCAAGTTTGATGCGCAAGAAAAAGATGCGTTCGATCGTTTGAAGCTGGCATTAGCTAACAAGTCAGTGCTAAATCTTTACAAAATCGGAGCGAAGCGAAAAGAAGCAAGGAAAGCAAGTACGTTTCCTGTCCATGATCGGTAAAGGCGAGATCCCACTGGACCCACTTCACCTTGATCACCTAGGTCCGCTAACAACGACCCGGAAAAGCTATAAGCACATATGTCTTGTGGTGGATAGTTTCAGTAAGTTTACGTGGCTATACGCAACAAAATCGACGGGGACTTCCGAGGTATGAAACCGTCTACGAAAGCAAGCGGTTGTGTTCGGCAATCCAAGAAGAATCATCTCTGACCGAGGCACGGCTTTTACGTCGGGAGATTTTAGAGAATATTGTCAGCACGAAAAAATAGAGCACGTTTTGACTACGACGGGGATTCCCAGAGCCAATGGACAGGTTGAGCGTGTCAATAGGACGCTCATTCCCCTTTTAACGAAGCTGGCATCACCGAAGCCGGAAGAATGGCATCGATATCTGGATATCGCGCAGCAATGCTTATCTAAGACGGTGCATCGGAGTATTACCACGACGCCGTTCCGCCTATTGTTTGGGGCTCACGCGCCATTGCGCCACGACCATAATGTTCGAGAATTGCTCGAAAATGAGTGGGCAGTTTCTTTCCAAGAGGATCGTGATCAGCTACGAGTCCACGCGAAGGAAAGCAATGCCGAAGTTCAAGAGGAGATCCGTTGAGGTTTTAACAAGAAGCGAAAAAAGGCTCGAACCTATCGGGAAGGCGACTTGGTCGCTATTAAGCTCATGTAACAGGCTTCAGGTTAGAAGTTGGCAGAAAAATACTTTGGGCCATACGAGATAACGAGGGTCCTACACAACGATCGCTACTTGGTTCGGAAAGTCGGCGAACATGAGGGGCCACAACGAACGTCGACGGCAGCAGACTCTATGAAGTTATGGCTGAACGAGGATAGTGACGTCGATCTTGAGGAATTAGAAGGAGATGGCTGTGACCGCCAGGACGACGGGATTCAGCAAGAAGACATACGGGGACGTATGCCCGAGCATGAGGGCCGGGTTTAGGATTCAAAAGTCAACCGCGGAAAGAGTCTGTATCCGGTGTGTTCGAGCGTCCTCTCGTATCGAACTATGTTAGCAAATATATATATATATATATATATATATATATATATATATATATATATATATATACGAGCGTTCTCGAAGATTCGGAAACGTGACGGTTGACGAAGGAACCGGCGTGAGCGTGCGGGAAATCAAAAATTGCGTCAGTTGTTGCGAAAACGCGCAGCGGTTTAAGAAGTTTTTTCCCGAATATGTAAGCTGAGTGCGAACAATGTTTTTTTCATTCTTTTTAATAAACGTTTTCTCTGTAGTTTTTAATCGACTATTTTCCGTCTCCGATGCCGTTGCCAGAGAGAGTTAAAACACAATCGGTAATTCACTACAATAGTATCCTAAGCAGTAGGTGGGTATGGGTGATGCCTATATATGTATGTATGCATGTGTAGATACATATATATGTAGAAACATTTATTTCCATGTAGACCCTTCCGGGCTTTTACACATTTCCTTCCGTTACAAAAATCCCTTCATATTTTTTCTGTATCGCGTTTCTTTGTATGTCTTCTTATGCCTTATTGTCCCATTTTTGAATATATACCATTCTTATCCCCGTGTATTTTTCTAATCCTTTCGTCCTTAGTTTTGATCGCCCTTTCCATATTTCCTCCGCTGAACTCTCGCAAATAGTTGTAAGAAAAATTGTTAAGCTGGGCTTTCAGAAAAGCGTCGTCCATTTTTCGTTTTAACCTTTCTTCGATCCTCACATCAACACACTACTCTAACCGGTCTACCAGCTCTGTTCTTATCATACTTTATATGCTGTCGCATACCACCTTATGTTCTATTGTTTCTTGTCATAGTCTACTTTTTCCGCAGTTCGCGATCTTGAAACCTTTATTTTTGCCCTTTCCGACACTTTCACATCTCAATCTTGGCATAAATGTATTTCTTTAGTTGCCTATCCTATGACCTTATCTTCCCGGTATCTTTCCATTGTGGTGCCTTCTCTCCTATTTTTCTATTTGCTAACAGTGTTTAGAGAATCCTTCCTGTTCCTATCTCGCTGTATTTTCCTATCTTCTTTAGGCTTGACAAAGTGTTTCGTGCTCTTTCTAAATGCTGATCTATTTCCGTTTCTTATAATTTCCGATATTTATTCTTCTTTCTCATCGCACTGATTCCGCTGCTTTTTTGGCGCCTTCCTCACTAGATTAGGATTCCGTTCAAATCGTCTCTCACTATTTCTTCACGGTCTTTTTGGCCTTTAACTAATTTCTCAATATAACACGTTACTCCTGTTACATTGACAAATGAGTTAAGAATCGTTGAAAATAATGCCCTATACATTGGAAGTTATGAATTGGTCTGACATTTTCTTTTCAATTCGAAGATGTTATGCGTCATCTGTTAACACCAAAACCCGTTCAAACGTTAATGAGCCACAATTTTCCGTATAGTCACATTTCGGAAGTATAATATTTCTAGGTCATGACTTTTCGGACGTATGTAATTTCTGGTTTATAACGTTTGTGGATTCTGACAGCCTCCTCCTAGTTTCTCTACACCCAGTCTCCATCCTTCATAAAGGATGTCTCAGAATGGCCTGACATTTCAATTTATTAATGAAACGTAGTATTTATTTGAAAAGTACGAATATTTTTATTTTACTCTAAGGTACAAACATGGAGGTTATGTGTGGAACACGATATCCGATAAATGGATATGGATGCTTTAACATCCCTAGTGTAAGTGTGCATGTGTGTGGGTGTGGGCGCTAAAATAGTAAAAATGGTATTCTAACCTAAAAATTATGAAAGTTATCGAAAATATTTTCCTACAAAAGTTGTTAGTTTTGACGAAAAAAAGATCATGATCACATTAAAAAAAACATGTCCGCCATCTTAACGTCGCCATTTTGAATTTTGGGCCAATAAAGGTTTTTTCAACGTCTCCCTTTGAATCCCAAAAGTTTTATTATACTCAATACTTGATCGGAGCAGTATTTGCCGACATAAATCAGGTGTAAGATGAAAAAGGGGTCACCCGGTTTATATATATATATGAACACAGTGAGGACGACATTGAGATTGAAGAGTGTGTATCTGCACATAAAATTCTGACTGGTCCGAATTTGTTTACTGACACTCGTTGGTTCACGACGAAAAACGTGGGTAAATGCACGCACACCAGACACATACGTGCCCGTACACACACATACGGAGAAAGAAATGCACATTCGTGTCGTCCATCTTGTTGCGCGGATTAACAAACGTCCATGCGGATATATTACATTCTTACAAAATACTGGCTTGAAGTACGTTGCGCATACATAAGTGTCTATCTATTCACGCGCATTTGTGCACGTGAGAGAATATACGGCGATACTTCATCTTAGCCTAGTGCGGCGTGAATAAAGTTTGTCGGTAAGGACAAAACCGATCCGGTCTCACGAGTATGTAGAAGTATAAGAGAGAATTCCTGAGTTTCTATCGGTCTATACGTACGATCACTCATGTAAGCACCACGTATATTTATATATGTGGGTGTGTGTGTGTGTATGTGCGTTCGATGCGAGCGTTTATATAGGCCCCTGGGATACCACAAGGACGTCAGGCCTCGGAGGCAGACACACTATATGTACAGATTTATGGGACTTATCGATCGACTTGTACCCACCACTGTAGATAGACATCTATAGATCCCTTTTCTTGGACGAACACACACACACACACACAAACACACACACACACACACACACACACACACACACACACACACACACACACACACACACACAAATATAGTAAATGTAAAGATATACTACACGTTGTATAAATCCACAGACCGAAGAGGCCCGTGAACACGGAACTCTTACATCATCGATGTTGTATCTATATAAACACGCGTGGATTTTCTTTTGCACGCTTGGACCTCTATATATGGATTTCGGTATTCACCCACGACGCGTATAATGATTCTGGCGCAGGATAATGAATCTTAATGTTTTGTATTTCTGTATACAGCCACTCGCACATACACACTCACACACATGTGGGTGCTCGTGTGGATACTGAATTATAGTTAGAATATTGAAATTTCTAAATCGTCATTTTTACCGTTTTATTCGTTCTCGTTTTTTCGTCGACGAGTCTCGTTGACGATTACTCCGCTAACACGATAACGGAATAATCAAATCACTAATAACTTCGTTTTGTCAACGAAGTAATCAAGTGGCCGTTAATCAGTCGATTTCTTTCTTTCCCGTTAGCTTCTCGTTAAGATAGGAATACAGCTCGAAAATTGAAGTCGCACCTGAAAGAAATACTCGTGCATTCACAAGTGATTAATAACAGTTGCCAAATCAACGTTCCGTTAGAATTTACGGTGCTTACGATGGTTATTATTATTTGTAAAAAAACAGGCAGAAACATAGTTAAACTTGCAGCAATACTGATTCGTTACGGATCGTTGTAATGCGCGCCTGTTTGATTATTCAACGATATTCGAAAAAGTTACAGCAAAAACGAACAAGTCACGACGCAATGTTAATTGAACGGGGAGCGCGAGAAAAAAATGAACACGGTATAATAGCTGCGAAATACGAGGCTCGTGTTTAACTGTCGTGCCACAAATAGAGAAGGAAACTCTACGAACGAAAACAAAAAAGCAAACAATCCGCTAATAATTACAAAAGTGCGGAAAAACCTTGAACAATGGAAAAATATTGCTGCGCGCTGTATTAGCGCCGTTTGCTAAACAATCGATTGTGCTCAATGGTGCTGAGCTGCGTGCATGCGAGCAGGCACAAAAGTGTGGAAGAGAAAAAAAAATAGTTGTCGACTTTCATGCGCGGTTCGGTTGTGTATCCAATAGAAATCACGATGATAAAAAAAAGGGATCGTGACATTAAGGGGCACCACTAGTCTGCCCAAAAAAGTGGTTTTCTGGAATTTATTGAAAGAAAAGTATTGCATCGAATGTATCAAAATTTCTAGGATATGTTTGTGTGTAAATTATGTACATGCGGTGATTCTTTTGTATGAAAATATTCAATTCTCAGCGACTTACGCGCCGTCCCCCGAGACTTAAAAAAAAAGTTGTCCCATTGCTGCAGTGATGGCGGTCTTCAGAGCGCCTGAAATTAAAAAATTTAAAAAGTCCGTTAATCTAAAAGATATTTCCTGTACGTACGCAGGAGTGTGACAAAAAAAAATCCAACTAAATTGCGGACTTTTGAAGAAGAAACGTTCCAAAATACGCTCAACAATCTGATGGTTTTTTGCATGGCAAATTGACATTTTTTATCCATTAGAAAAACTCAAAGGTCATTGTATGGAGAAACAAATACTAAATACGCTAAAACCAGATTCAAGTTGATCGGATGATTTGTATTTGAGTTAGAACTGCGGCAAATTTGAAAAATGTCGTTTTGAGAAAAACGCGTTGAAAGATAAAAATATTGATTTCATTGTTATTAATCGATAAAAGTATAAGGTATAGTGTACCTCTGTAGTAAGGTATAGTAAGTAAGGTATATAGGTATAGTAAGGTATACTTGAAAGTATAGACTATCGAAAAATGCAACAAAAAAAATCGATATTTTGAAAGTGTCACCCCAGTGGAGCCCCTCAATCCACCGTCATTTTTGGGTGCAAACAATTTGATTATAACGAAGAAAAGAATCAATTGTGTATCATTCTATCGTGAGTGTTGGACACGCTGAACAATGTGACCTGCGGAAGAATTTTTTTGCATGAATATTTGGGAAAAAAAATATTATAAAGCTCGTTCATTGAGAAGGTTTTTTTCCGATCCCGTTAGAGACGATTTTTTACATCACGCAATTACGAGTCGTCTTGGGACACTTCTTAGGACAACTTGGTAAAGATGTTCTGTGAGAAAACGTACCGATATGTGAAACGCCTTGCGGATATCGTCTCTCAACTCGTGCATCCCTTTTTTGGAAAATGTTCAGCAGAAGGAGCGCACATTGGCGTCATTGGCTCGTTGCACCCGTGCCTTTTGCATTAAAGCCTTCATTGTTTCTTGCAAACGATAAATTACCGAACCCCTCCCCGGACTCCTTTACCCCCGTTTGCTTCGCCCTCTTTTGTTTCCTCCCTACTTCACTGAACGCGTATCCACGAGTGTAATTGATGCAGATACGACGAGGAGATATCGCGGTTCTATATGGGCATCGAGCGAACACCGTTGTCCACTGTGCTAAGACTAAAAAAAATAATGATCTCTAATGGAGAGGGAGAGCGGGGACACGGAGAGTGAGAGAGACAGAAAGAGAGACAGAGAGCGAGAGAGAGAGAGAGAGAGAGAGAGAGAGAGAGAGAGAGAGAGAGAGAGAGAGAGAGAGAGAGAGAGAGAGAGAGAGAGTGAGAGAGAGAGAGAGAGAGAGAGAGAGAGAGAGAGAGAGAATAGGAGCCGTCAATCCTGTTGGGATGTTTTGTGACAAAAAGATAGTTTATATGTAATTCTCGTAGTAATTATGTACAAAGACGGCCTCACCCCTGATTTTTATAAACATGAAATATTTTGTAAAGCTCATTGCTGCGCGTAATATTAGATACATATGATAGAGCTGGTCTGTTACGGTTACGACGAAATATATAAGACACGAGTATAATCAGAAGACACGCCGATATAGATATATTCATTGAAATAAATACATCGCTATTTCCTTCAACTTGTGTCATCAATGTTGTGTCATTACTTTGTTTATTATTATCGCCGTAATTGTAAGCATTTGATACATATACACCCTTGGCCAAAAGTATAAAGCACCCTGCAATTTTTCTATCCGGACAAAAAATCGAATATCTCGGCGGAAAAAATCGTAAACCAAATTACCAAACGGCGTTTGGAAGGGGATAAATACAGCATCATTTTGCTTTTAAGGCGGTCCTCTAGTTTCTCGGGTCGAAAAAATCGATTTTTTTTCATAAATCACATCTACAACATGTGTGGAAAATGTGTGCCAAAGGATTTTTCGATATTCGAAGTGGTTCACAAGTTACGGCCCTGGAACGGAGCAGGTATACGGAGCAGGTATACTTTCAAACGCGTTTTTCTCGAAACACCATTTTTCGAAACGGTGACCACGATATTTCAGAAACTACTGCACCGATCTTGTTCAAATTTATACAGCATCTTTAATATGTTATAAGCCAGCGATTGAACTAGGATTATCATGATTGCTTCGATAGTTTTTTTTGTACGAGCGAAAAACTTAAGAAAAAATGAGTAAAAAATAGAATGTAATTTTCAAAAGTGTATAAAGAAGTCAATTTTTGTAATTTAGAATTCACTCTAGTTCAATCGCTAATCTTAAATATGAAGATTAAAATGCCGTTTGGTTTTTTGATTTCAGATAAGCAGAACAGCCGCAATCTTGGTCACCGTCAAGCACCTCTTTTACTTGATGTCTTCCTGTCGGCCACTATAACATTTATTCTATTGTATATTTTGACTTCAAAAAATTTGTAAAGCTTATTTAAATGTTAATAAAGATTATGCAAAAACAATGAGATTGATTATTTCGATGCTTTGCCCGTAAAAAATTATTGAAAAAGCCGTAAAAAAACAGCCGAGAAACTAGAGGACCGCGTTAAACTTTAATTTGTGCCATTTTTTTGTACCCGGCACGTCTTTTGAAAATGCCGGTTTTTCACGATTTTCGCACTTTGCAGAGTCGCTTGCTGGGCTTAGAAAAAATAGTAATCTCACCATTTGGTAGTAAGATCTTTGAAAAGGAAATCGTTAGCTTTAGTTACATTAAAAAAAAATTTGCGACCTTTTTTGCATAGTAATTTAGTTTTTTCTTGAAAAAACGGCAGGTTTCCGAAAAGCCGGCATCGTGCGGCATAACTTTGAAACTATGAGGTTTGGAATATTTAGTCGAAGGAGTAAGAAGTTGTATTTTGTTATTTTGGAGTCACTAAATTTTTTTTCCAAAATTTCGTCGCGTTGCTAGTTTTGGTTTATAGTCGACGATTTGACAAATTAATTTATTGCCGTTACTTTGAAACGAAATTGTTGTAATCAAAATATCAAGAGGAGGACAGATACATAATTTAATTGGAAATTGAACGAACTTACCTTAAGTGAAGTTCGATTGAAATTGTGTGAGCTGTCTCGTCCTCTATATCAACACGTAGTCACGCTAGCTGCACTACCAATTGTCACAGTTATGTTTAAAAAAATCAATAAAATTTGCGTGGCCTCGATCTAGGAGGCGCCTATTTACCGATCTTCATTATATTTTAAAGCCCTTAAATCGCCGTTTCTTCATAAGGGTGCATGGGTTAAGAATTTACGAAATTTTTTGGGAGGGAAGTGATATATTCGGACGAGACAGCTCACACAATTTCAATCGAACTTCACTTAAGGTAAGTTCGTTCAATTTCCAATTGTATTTCGCTGTCTCGTCCTCTATATCAACACGTAGTTGTTTAAAGCGTGTGGCGATTTAAGATATGACCTCATAAAAGTCCCTTTCTTACGCGAACGTTGGGTAGAACTTTTTCTTTATTGAGAAGGTAACTAAACTTTAAACATTGTTAACAATTACAGATGCAAAATTAGCTGAACGAAGCATAGGCCGATTATAGAATCGGTTGAACACCTTCGATTTCTCTGTCCAGCCCGCCGTTCTACGGATTACCTCAATATTTACCCCTTTGCGAGCTGCGAACGATGTAGCTGCATGGCGGGTGCTATGTGCGCTGAAAATTTGGGTATCAATACCCGCTTTTTCGAGTGAATCTTTAATCCACCGACTAATCGTTTGACATGATGCTTGTCGATGAGGTCGTCTAAACGTGATTAACATATTGGACTCGTTTTGTCGCAGCTTTGTGGTTTGTTGTATGTATTGTTGTAGAACCGATGCAGCACAAAGGGCTGGTTTTTCCTTGAAAAAGGGGATATTCAAGAGAGGCTGGTCCCTATCGCGTCCGGACGTTTTTATGCGATCCGGTATTTTTATTTGAGCCAGAGTTTCCGTAAACGTAATATTTTCTGTCTTTATTAGGGACAGTGTTTGGACCCGTTGTGCAGTGATCAGGGCAAGTAATGTCACTAATTTCTTTGTGAGGTTTTCCAATGACAATTCTGTGTTGGGATACAATGTCGCTAGGTAATTTAGGACTGGGTGTGGATCCCAGATGAATGGATATTTTGGTTTTTGGGGTTTTGTTACTGAGATTCCTTTGAAAAACCGTAGAATTCTTGAATCTTTTCCCAGTTCGTTTGATGATAAAAGGGAAATTGCCAATCTATACATGTTCAGTGTGCTATAGGAGTTTACTTCCCTGGTAAGAGAAGCAAAAAATTGTAGGGCTCTAGGAACGGAGTACTCAAATGGAGAAACCTCTTTTTCTTGACAAAAATTCCACCAAAGTCGCAGTGCTTTGTTGTATTGTTTGATCGTTCCGTCCGACAGAGATTCCAACATAATGATCGATGCTTCATCCGGGACACCTCTTAGTTCAAACGCTTGCCTGATAAGCGAGCGGCAACCAGGGTAAGCGTCGCGTCCAATGGGTGAGAACCTCTGAAAGGGCAGGTAAGCAAGCTTTCGTGTGGCTCAAGAATGATTTCCTCCGATATTGTTAGAGATTTAAACAGGGGAAACCACGGTTGTGTCGGCCAGTAAGGAGCGACCACTACCCCCTCTGCATTGTCCATTTGGATTTTTTGCAACGCCCGAAGTACCATTGAAAAAGGTGGGAAGGCGTAAAAATTATATTCCGACCATGAAACAGTGAACGCATCTATTGCGATCGCGTCCGGATCTCTGTGCCATGAGATGAATTTTCGACATTTTGCGTTTACGTACGATGCAAAAAGGTCTATTTGAAATTTTCCGAACCTTGATTGAATTTTATTAAAAGCCCAATCTCCTAGTTCCCATTCTGTTTCTCGTGGCACGATCCTTAACTCTTTATCGGCTTCTATATTTTCTTTAGAGCAGATATATGAGGCGAATATCCATATTTCTCGCTCTTCACACCATTTCCAGATGTTTTTGCACAAATTGCTGAGTTTCGGGTGCTGTACGCTTCCCATCCTGTTTATATATGATATTGCGGTTGTGTTGTCGATTCTGAGCAGAATTTCACACTCTCGCTCTTCACTTGCGAAGCATTTGAGGCCGTAAAAGGCTGCTAGGAGTTCTAAAAAATTTATATGATGTTCTTGCTCGACTAGATTCCACCACCCATGTGCTTTTTTACCCTTGCAGAATGCTCCCCATCCAGACCGAGATGCGTCTGTGAATATTTCGAGCTCGAACTTGTATGATCTAATGGGGTTGCTTACTGTCATTATGTTCCTGATCCACCAGTCTAGGTCTGATTTCAAACTTTCCTTAAGGTTCATTTCTTTGTCAAAATTCTCTGTTTCTTTGAGCGCCCAGAACTTTTCGCGTTCGAATTGTTTAATATATAGCCATCCATAGTTGACAGCTGGAATTGCTGCAACGAGCACGCCGATGAACTGAGCAAACTGTCGAATTGTACATATTTTCTTGTTTTGGAAGGACGACGCTAATTTCAGAATTGATTCTCTCTTCTTTTGAGTCAGTGCAACTGTCACTTTTTGGGTGTCAAAAATAAAACCAAGATATTGGCACTGTTGGCTCGGTGTTAATTGGCATTTGTCACGATTTAGTATAAATCCTAGTGACTCAAATGTATAACTCGTCCATTCGACATTCTTTGAGCATTCAGCTTTAGACCTTGATATTAACAAGATGTCATCTAAATATATTACGGATATAAAACCGTTGGCTCTTAAATGTTGAACTACAGGTTTCAACAATTTTGTGAAGACATATGGTGCCGTACACAATCCGAAAGGCAGACAATTGAATTCAAATATTGTTCCTTTATAGCTGAAACGCAGATATTTCCTAAAAGTTTGCGCGACCGGGTTCAAAAAGTATGCGTCCTTCAAATCGAGTGACGCCAGGAACCAATTCTTTGACAATAAGCGAAGGACTGTTCGTGTGTCTTCCATTTTAAAATGGCGAGGTGATATAAACTGATTTAGTTTGCGTAAATTCAGAATAAACCTCCTGCCCCCTGACGATTTATCTACTAAAAAATACGATGATAAAAATTGTCCTTCGCAGGGTTCGCACTGGACAATAGCCCCTTTTTTCCGCAAGTCGTTTATGGCTTTATCGAGGTGGATTTGCTCTTGTAGCGACCATTTAGACTCAATCGGGGGGTTATTTTGACAAACTTTTGATGTAAAGGGGATTTGGTAACCGTTAACGCATTCCAGAGCGAAACGATCAGATGTAAATTTCGCCCACACTCGCGTAAAATGTCGAAGACGTCCCGCGATTTTGCTCACCTCTATTTCCGGGACCCGTTCTTCTGTTGAGTTGGGTGATACCGGGGCTTTGGCCTCTCCGGTCGGGAATTCTGTTGGTTCCTCCGGGAGAGGCTCCTCCAGTTTAAATTGTGGGACGACCCGCTGTACCGATACCTTCCACCCTGAGGGGGCTTGGTCATTTGTGGGTGGAATTTTTTGGTCTCGAGCGCTGGCTTTCCGATCTTCGCCAAATCCTGGCCGGATTTTTCAACTGCTTTGGCCGCTCAGAGTTTTTCTGCAAGCCCTTCGCCAAACAGTAAGGACTCCACTGCGCCGTCGTCCGCAATCGCCTTTATAACGGGGTTAAGACCGGGGACAATAAACGTTCTCCTGGTTAACGAGATCTCGTGGTGTAGATCGGTTAGAATTTTCCCCGCATCACTCATATACGTGATGAGTTTTGCCTTATCTTGGGAGTCGGTAATTTTATCCTCTTTTAACGTAACAGTTAGGCAGGATGCAATAGCTGTTATCGCAGCACTCAATTGGGTCTGAGCAATTGCTTGGTACGTGTCCTTCCGAATGGCTGTAACGCTCATTGCTGACTTAACCTCTGGATTAAGTCCCGGTGCTTTTAAACCTGCCCAGTTCTCAGGTGATGGATACTTTTTTATAAGTTCCTGTTTTGTATCTTTTGATAAACCTGATTTTGTAATTTTGGACCACATATCGGCAACCGCTGAATTGATAATTGGGCCAATTTTGTCAGTTATCATTGGATCTCCACCAAGAAGTGCGAGAACTGTTTCGTCGGGGAAGTCGGCGGTACCTGCCTCGGTTTTTTCATCGTTGACTACCAGTGCCTTTATAATGTCAGCACTTTGGTCCGTCTCTGTTTTCTCCTGGTCATTCTTTGATATATGTAGATGGGCTGAGTTTCTCCCATCGTCAAGGTCATCGGGAGAGTGAACTCCAGATATCTGAGCTTCAGCATGGTCGATGCTCATGCTCCGGGATTTTGAGACTCTCCAGTTACGTCTGGGACGACCACGATGTGACATGCCTCTCGGGCTATGCTCGCCATCGTCACAGTCGTCCCTATGTCTCGAGGAAATCGAACGAGATCTATTTCGTCTTTGGAAAAGGCGTTCACGACCTTCAGGTGACTGATATCCGTTTTGGGATTCCCAAGAATTTGATCGAGAACGACGATGTCTTCGTTTCTCCGACGACGAAGAATCACGTGTTCGAACCTCTCTTCTCAAAAGCTGGTACAATTTTTCCAGGGTCTCCTTACCCTTGGACCTACTTCTCTTTCTTTTCTTACTTTTTTCTTATAATTATCCTCGGATTCCATAATAAAGGAAAAATCTGAGAAAGATCAACGTGTGACGTTAGACGCACAGAAAAGCGTAATGAAGATCGGTAAATAGGCGCCTCCTAGATCGAGGCCACGCAAATTTTATTGATTTTTTAAAACATAACTGTGACAATTGGTAGTGCAGCTAGCGTGACTACGTGTTGATATAGAGGACAAGACAGCGAAATACAATTTGTAGGTCGTATGAGTAAAATGACGTTCTGAGCTTATATGGAGTTAAACGAATGACAACTTACAGTGAGTCAAATCGAAGATAATCGGGACAAATAGAGTCATCACGTTTCGGCAGAATCGAATATTACTAATGAAATCGGAGAAAAGCTCCTCCACTCTGACATTAGTAAAGGAAGAGAGGTAAAAGATTTTGTCGAAAATAAAAAAGCACATGTTTAGTGTTTGTACGATTCAGATGTTTTGCAATTCGCCAGAAGAGGTTTTCTGTTGTTTAATTTTATATTTGATGATGCCATCTTAGATTTACTTCAACGCAATTGTAATAGCTTTATGTACTTTTTAAAATATCAATATTTTATAGGGGTGCCTAATAGCTTATCTCCTCTATATTTCCTTTAAAACATCTTTGTTTCAAACAGCAATAATTTAATGAGACAAATCGTTTACTATCGATCGAAACCAGCGGCACGAAGAAATATTGGGAAAAAAATCTAAAAAATGTAGTGACTCTAAAATAACCAAATACTACTTTTTACTCCTCAGACTAATTATTCCAAATATCATAGTTTTCAAGTTACGCCGAACGATGCCGTCTCTTTGGAAACCTGGCGTTTTTTCGAGAAAAAACTTAATTACTCCGCGAAAATATATCGGATTTTTTTTTACGTAACCAAAGCTACCGGTTCTCTTTTCAAAGATCTTATCACTAAATGGTGAGATTACTATTTTTTCTATAAGTCCAGCACGCGATTCTGCAAAAGGCGAAAATCGTGAAAAGCCAGCATCTTCAAAATGACGTACCAGGTACAAAAAAAAATCGCAAAAATAAATTTACACTGATTCCACTGATTTTTCAGATTTGAGAGTTTTGCCAGGCTCGAAAGAAGTAGTAGGGCCAGAGCAATGATGCAAACCTTTTCCTATCAAGTTTTTTGTTGGCTTATTAATATATTCTTTTCCTTTTTCTTTGAATATTGATCTCGGTTTTTTTACTTCAACTTCTCTCTTCCTACAGGATCTTGTTTGAGCCTTTCGTATCTCCGCTTTTCAGCTTCTCTTTTCCTACGGAGCCTTTCTTCGTTCGATAGCCACATGCCAATAATCTAAGAGAATCATTTGTACGTAACCTCATGCATATCCACACATGCGTAACCAAGATGGGTTACGAATGTATCGATGCGTTACGCGTGTGTACGCGTAACCAAACGGGTTTTAATGCACAGCGCGGCATGCTACATTTTTCTAACCTCAAAATCTGGCCGTGAGTAGGGGTCCAAAAGTTCCACTTGAACAGATAAAGAGTGACCTTATTTTATTGAAAAATGATACAGTTAAGAATTACCAGTGCAATGACTTCCTCGCCTGTGACGCTACCTCATAAGGTCTGTAGAAAAAAAAAGCGTAAGCAACAAAAATGATACATCACAATCAGTCTCTTCCGAAAAGTAGATCTAGAATTATTTTCATACTCAAAATACAGACAAGAATGGATTATAATAATTTTTCTACCAAATCTGTTTTGTAGGAAGATTTTGAATTATTTCAAACTGTTGAATTCCAAAAAACTGTACAAAGTAATGGAATAGCATCTATAAAAAAAAGATACACGCAAAATGGTCATTTCGGGAGAATCACGCATATATATGTGTCTGTGTATAGAGAATTAGATAAAATGAAGTACGCATCTCGCCATTTATTTTGTATGGATTTGTGCATATTTTATTTTGTCCAGTACTGTACTCACTAAATTACCGGTAATATTATAAGCTCTGCATCACACCTCAAGGTAATCGCAATCAGGGGTGAGGCCGTCTTTGTAAATAATTGTAAAAGTGTACGTATGTGTGATTATGCGAAAAGGGTTTTTCAATGTAAATGTTTCGTTGGATAATTTGTGCCCATGTACTTGCTGAATTGATGCTCGAATACGATTCAATGCGAAACAGTCATGCGATATTTTGAGGTGTATAACACTTTCGTCATTTCGAAAGAATAACTAAATATTATCAGTTATATTCTTAGTAATTTTTAAGGGCTCCACTATTATTGACAGACCATCCGTATTTTTATTAATTCCATCGCATTTCTGGGTAGAACAATTGATCATTGGGCTGAGACGAAAATATCGACGATCTGCAATCCCTGCAGTTGAATTTTGTCATGTCTGTACCACGCAACAATCGTCAAAGTTCTGGGTTCATGTTTTCAAATGTCCTGACCGTAGTCGTATCAAGTGACCTTTGACTAAAAAACGTATTCAACGAGAAAAATTAATAATAAAGTTTACAAAATGTATGAGCAGAAACATCGGTTGAAAAGTAAACGTTGATAATTATAAGCCTCGTACGGTAATACGTTTTTGTGAAATCTCGGCATACGAGAATTGAAGCGTGACTGATCACTATTTTCCCCGGTCCCCTGCTTGTATACATACATGCGTTTGTAATAAAAAAAGGGTGACATGACTAACGTGCGTGCACGTATATGTTCAAATATGGACGTATATAGTTATCTCGAGATCGCGGAAAATTTCGTATGCCGAAGGGATGCAATTCTCCCCCCACCAATTCACCGCGAAGAATATTAAAACGTGCTACCATAGGATAGTGCAGTCCAACCGGAGGAGCAAACTCTCGTCGGAGGAACGTGCGCGGGCGGATGTTGGAACTTTTTTAAATGCGTAGCGAGTACTTTTCTTCTCCGTCTCTTTGCTCACTGTTCCCTTCGTCCGTAGTAGTACAGCGATCCCTTTCGATGAATCTTCGTAAACGAATTCGTGAATAACACGCGTTCCTGGTGCATTTCGGCTGTTATACACGTTGCGCGACTGCACCTCCGGCTTCACGTTCTTCGGTACAATATATAAATCGAGACTATGCACAGCTCCTTGTGCACGAATGCCAAAATATTTTGCCCCAAGTCGTTTTTCACTGCATTTTTTTGTTCAATTCGAGGCAACGTGTTATAGATCTTTAAGGGGTTACCACCACTTGCGATTTTGAAAAAATCGATTTTTTTTTATTGCATTTTTTTGAAGTATAAGTATCCGGGCCCATACTTCTGTACGGGCCCGGAATAGATGACTCTATGTAAGTTTACAAAAAAAATATTTTCTTCGCGTAAACTGAAATTGAAACTTTAAACGCGTTTTTCTCAAAATGGCATTTCTGAAGTCGGTGACCAAGATTACTCGAACACTAATGAACCGATCTTCTTCAAATTTTGCAGGCTTATTTAATACATAAAAATGTAGTCTTTAATCGTTCGATTTTTTTTTTTCGAAAAAAAAAAATGGCCGTTTTATAGCCAAAAAACGGCCGTTTTTTTCGTTAAAATCGAACCATTAACTTTGACTGTCCGCCATTTTGTGAAAAATGAATATTTTTTAAAATCCTTCGATTAAAGACTAGTTTATACTTATATTTGACTAAATCCATCCGCATTTTTTTTTCAGATGATCCACTTCGCCGCAATGTTGGTCACCGCAAACCGTGTATATAAAAACATTATTTCATTGACGGCCATTTGCCACTAAACAATGTAATATTTTTCAATAAAAAAATTACTGAAAGTTCTTCAAGATGTGTTCTTTAAGATGGTATATTGATCGATTAAAAAAGTTTTGTAGTTTTCTTTTAAAAAATTCATGAAAAAGGCGTTTTTTTGCGCCACAAGTGGGGGTAACGCCTTAAAATCAATTTTCACATAAGTGTGATAGATCGTTCGAAATGCTAGAATGTCAATTATATTCGATAGAACGAAGGGACTCATTTTTTTGGTTAATATCGCAACCGTAATCATTATGGCAGTGAGAATAGTAATCGATAATTAAATCGAAGCGAAAATGCATTTTTTTTCGCCAGCTTATCAAGAGTTAAATCCGTTTTACAATTGCTGCGATTTGATATTGATACTGTAGGAACGTGCGACTCGATTGCCGCGCTTCTAGGAGTCAAAATTGGAAGCTTTTGTAGGTGGTGTAAAGTAATCGAATTATGGAAAGTGCGTGTTATTTTCCAATAATAGACGAATGAAGTTATAATTTCGCTGTATTTTCGACTTCTCCATCAAGTTAAAAGCTCAAATTTAGTTTAGTTTCGAATTTTCCATCAAATTAGAATGGTATTTTCGTCCAGCTATCAAAAAAAAACGTTCATGAGAAATTATTTTGAGTTATCTTTCGTAAAGGAAAACCCATGTATTAAGATTCGAATATTTTGAATTAATTTCCAGTATTAGGATTATACATATACAGTGGAAGATGAGCAAGTAAAAAATAACATGTTGCATCGATTGCAAGAATAATGCAAAAATGCTAGCGCTGTTAGAACTAAAATAATTTTTTTTTTATTTTCCGTCAAAGAACCCTCATGCACAAACCTTCCTTTTAAGGGGTTACCCCCACTTGCGATTTGGAAAAAATCGATTTTTTTATTGCATTTGTTTGAAGTATAAGTATCCGGGCCCATACTTCGGTATGGGCCCGGAATAGATGACTCTATGTAGGTTTACAAAAAAAAAAATATTTTCTTCGTGTAAACTGAAATTGAAACTTTAAACGCGTTTTTCTCAAAATGGCATTTCTGAAGTCGGTGACCAAGATTACGCGAACACTAATGAACCGATCTTCTTGAAATTGTGCAGGCTTATTTAATACATAAAAATGTAGTCTTTAAGCGTTCGATTTTTTTTCGAAAAAAATGGCCGTTTTATAGCCAAAAAACGGCCGTTTTTTTTCGTTAAAATCGAACCATTAACTTTGACTGTCCGCCATTTTGTGAAAAATGAATATTTTTTAAAATCCTTCGATTTAAGACTAGTTTATACTTATATTTGACCAAATCCATCCGCATTTTTTTTCAGATGATCCACTTCGCCGCAATGTTGGTCACCGCAAACCGTGTATATAAAAACATTATTTCATTGACGGCCATTTGCCACTAAACAATGTAATATTTTTCAATAAAAAAATTACTGAAAGTTCTTCAAGATGTGTTCTTTAAGATGGTATATTGATCGATTAAAAAAGTTTTGTAGTTTTCTTTTAAAAAATTCATGAAAAAAGCCTTTTTTGCGCTACAAGTGGGGGTAACGCCTTAATATTTTAAGACAACCCCGAACGGAATTTTCGGCGACGCAATAGTTTTCGAGATATTTAATTTTTAAGTTTTTTTTTTTAACGCGCCCTGACTATATCTATATCTGCTACATCTCCGTTTATACCTACAGTGGGTAAAAAAGTGTACAACTCACACGGAACTGTTGTTCATTTGGCTTTATTTGTTTGTTCATGTTTTCTCAAGATTTTTGTAACCGACATCATGTATATTTAGGATAAGTTATCGAACACAGGAAGTTAATAAAGCATCTAATTTTTTTCGTAGGATAATTTGAAAAAGACGACGTGTACAAATACTTTTTTATCCACTGTATATATGTTATTGCGCTCTCCGTTGTGTCCAAACAAACCCAAACCCAAAAACTATTGCGCGTCACCAAAAATCCGTTTAGGAGTTGTCTTAAAATATTAAAAGGGAGGTCTGTGCCAAATTTCAGCTCAATCGGAGGTTTGAGGTTATCGGAACCTTACCCCCCCCCCCTCCCCTCGTGCTTCTTGGAATCAGAAAAACGCCAACAATGGGTAGCTGAAATAATTTTGAAAAAATACGCAAGCAGACAAAGTGATTTGCAAAACAACGTAATATCTTGACAATATATTATTTGCCCTGTTTCGTTTGAAATCATATCCTTTGATAACAAAATAATCCATCTCGAAATTCAACGGATATAAAATTCTTCTCGCGTGCACGACAACAATTGGCAACCAACAGCAAATAGCCAAACATATAGTGCTTATTTTTTTGAATCGGGAGCTTGTGGAGAAAATAATCCAACAAACTGCAGCACTGCAGCTTGCAGCTTTTACTCAATCCTGCAATACATTGACACCACGCATCAACAATATTTCTATTGTCATCCGCAGCTGAAAAACATGTTCGAATGTTATCACAGTAAACTTCATAAATATAATTTCGTTATTTCATATAAAATAATAAAAAAAATGATACGAACTTATAACGAAATCTTGTATTCGTCAAGTTTATTTTTGTTTGAGCCACAACTAGAGATTATGTCAACTTCGTTGCACTATATATTTTGTCACCTCGGCTATGGATCGAATACGGATGAAAAACGAAATTTGATTACATGCATTTTGTTACAAATGCATTATATCTGCACGCTAAACTACCTACAAAAGCTTTGGATTTATAACGGTAGGGGCGCCGCGTGTACTTTCGACCTGCCCTCTATCAATTTTGCACCTTCCCTGTATTGCAAGCGATCGACGATTGGTTTCAAAGGGGTCAGTAACGGGGCCTTACTGGGGAAAAAAAACTTGGAATTTAGGGACTGGTCCCGCGCTCGTCTGCACCAAGCCTCTTGAATGCACCAGGTGCACCAATCTCGAGTGCGCACATACACAGCCACTGATGCTCGAGAGCCGAGCTCGTGAGTATCTCTTACCTGCTCGGCGTCCTCCCTAATTAGCAATTAGGTGTCTGGTATATATACACAGAGTTCTGCACCACGGAAAGTTTGAGTACAGCATGGGGGCGAGAACACCCGCAAGTCTCGAGCCGCAAGTTATGGGCTTGTCTTTCTAGGTCAACTAATACTAGTCTCTCTCTATGTGCCTCTCTCTCCGCCTCGCCCTCTCTCTCTCTCTCTCTCTCTCTCTCTCTCTCTCTCTCTCTCTCTCTCTTACTCTCTTTCAAACAAAAAAGTTAAAATATCCGACGTTCCTCCTAGCTATAAATCATTGCATCGGAAAGCCGTGCCATCGACAAAACATCACGCCTTCTTCGGAGCCAACTTGCAATTCAGTCAAAATTGCCAGTGTCGGAAAACACATACTTATTCTTCAGTCATGTTCGTACAAAATTATTTAAAAAAAACGAATGTTTTTTTCATCGGGAGATCTTACGGATATATACTACCCGCGAAAAACTTCCGGACAAAAAATCAAAAAAGTTCCAGAACAATTTTTTATGTCATTTCGCCGGAAGTTAATATAAATGAATTTAATAAACGGCATTTTTAAGGGGAGGAATTCACATTCCGTTTTTTCGAAAATTTTTCACTATTTTTTTACGACCACTACCCTTTTTCGAAAGCGTCCATTTTTCACCTTTTTTGTTCCTTTTCTGGTGGACGTTAACAGACAAAAACACTTTTATGCATCTCTTTGACCGGAATCATAAAGGGGGGAGCTCAAGCTTCAATCTTGTTTTTTTAAAGCCTCGTGCGACTTTTGTTCCAAAGATATTTTGATTTAAAAAAAGAGACAATTTGAGAAATAATCTGCAACGCGAACACGACAAGGATTCAAGGAAAACCTCAAGGTAGTACAAAGTAGAATCGGTTTTCGTTGAGTTTGCAAACATTTTTTTCCGATTTTTTTTTCGAAATTTCTTTTTTCACCTGTTTTCGGTAAAAAATCAGATGATTCAATTACCGTAACTCGATAACTGAGGGGTTTGTGGTAAAATTTCGAGAGGAAAAAATATTATTTTTCTATTTGCAACTCAATATATTTTTGAAATTGCTTTTGCAACTGCTTGCAACTTACTTTTGCAAATTGCTTTTGCAACTCAATATATTTTTGAAATTGCTTTTGCAACTGCTTGCAACTTACTTTTGCAAATTGCTTTTGCAACTCAATATATTTGTGAAATTTGAGTTTTTTTCGACATTTTTTTCCCCGTTAAAATTTTATAATTTTCTAGTCACGTCAATCGATTGATTTCAACTGATTTTTAACAATCAATTCTGACGAAATTATTTTTACAAGTGATAATTTTTGTTAATTTAAAATCAATTTATTCGTTATAGATAGAAGAGTTGAGTAATATAGTTAATTTGTTGACTTACATATTAAACTTTGGTCTTGTCGAAAAAACCACCTCTCGCAGACAGCATGGTCTTCACCACACGCGGCATCCTTTCGACAAGTTTTTTTAAAATGTCATAGGGTGTTTCCATCCAAGACGAGACCAAAGTTTTCGAAAAAGGGCACTAGTCGTGAAAAATAGTAAAATTAAAAAAAGAAACCAAATGAAGGTGAACTTCTCCCCATGAAAATGCCAATTATTAAATTCATTATCGGCGAAATGGCTTAAATAATCCTTCGGGAACTTTTTGAATATCTGTCCGGAAACTTTTCGCCGGTAGTGTATATTTCCAAAAGAATTAAATTATCTTTAAAAAACACAGATTAGATTATCCATACTTTTGAAGAAAGAAAATAAACCACCCGCATAAATTAGGTCGTTTGTACTTTTATTTAGATATATGGGGCAGATAAAATGAAATCACTCAATTCAAATTACGTGAATCTTGAAGTATCTTTGCCCTTGTACCCAGAAAAAAACATTCCCATTCGAACGATCTCAATAAAGATCAATTACCGTTGAAAAAAGACTAGATTATGCGCATTTTTGGAAATTTTAAGGTATTTTTGAGTTTCCGGATATCTTTGAAAAAAATCGACGAATCCATTTTTCTTCATGCCTTCAGCACGCCTTTTTATTTTCGTTTTCTTTTTCCAACGTGTATAGAGTTTCATTCAGAGGTTCACCGAGAACGATTTTAGAGATGACGAAGATGTGAAAGAAATGTATACATCTACAAACAGTAATCTCAATGGAATCGTGTTGTACATATTCCAAACACATAGCCTAAAGAATTGCCTTGCTTTATCCAACTTTAGCTTTGAATGTACACATTTGTAATATACACGTATGCACACACACAAACGAATAAACTGTATCATTCGTATCGCTTATCTGCAATTGGGATCCTTCAACAGCCCCTCGTACTGCACGTTTCGAACAGTTTACTCGCTTTTTCGCTCGAGTGCGGGTGTGTCCATCCTTATGTACGGGCTCACAGCAAATAGTTCACGTCGCGATATAGATATCCCTGCAGTGGTAAACCGCGCTTCAGGATCTGTGCTAAGACTAGGCCGAAGTCCATGCAAACCTACTCACTTCAGCACGCCATACTTCTCCCGTACTCCGCACCACAAGTGTTATACTGGAATATACATACTTGTGCATTGTTTCTATTGTTTGAATATCACTTCGCACGATACGGTTGATCAGTTCCGTTTAATCGGATTAATATCGTTTATTCGCAGCAAATTAAATAAAAACAATTGAATCACAGTTATTTTGTTTATTCAAGCACCTCGTGATGCACTTTTTTTCATTTTATCCGTGCCGAGAATTGTGACTAAAGGTGAATTAAAGGTACCCCGATAAGAATAATGGGCGAAACATCCCGATGGGGGGAGCCAGGTTTGGATGGCTTAATTAAAAAAAGGTCCGAGTGAGAGGACTAATTATGGAGGTTGGAGCGGTCCAGTTGAGTGAAATGATGGTTTCAATTTTTTCTCAATAAATATTAAAAAAATGCATGCGAGGGATAGATTTATTCCGTAGATGCTAATATTTTATAAAATATACAAGGGCAAAATTATAAATTTTTATATCTTTATTACGTAAATAAGAAAAACTTTTGTATTACTACCAACTTGAAAAAGTGCAACATTACCAATGATTATTATGAATAAACGGCGTCAGCGAATGTTTTATATAGAATTATTTTAGAATGCTAATAATTATTATAATTAATTAATGTTAATAATTATTATAGAATTAAGTTTTATTATATATTTATTATATATATATATTATAATTAATGTTAATAATTATTATAGAATTAAGTTTTGAGTCAATTATATTTATGCGTATTTATATTTATGTCACGTCATTTCATTGTTGCTAGTAATTAATATTAAGCGTTGCCCAAATACGGCAACTTCGCGGACATTGAGCTTGGCAGCAATGCTCTTCATTCGCCAGTCAAGATTCATAATCTTTCATCAAACGTTGATGATTCAGTATTGAATATATATGGTTTACGATGGGCAAAATGGGTTTTTTTCCAACTGTTTACGAGGCTTCAGTTTGCGTTAATCTGTTGTTAGAAATAGTGTTAAATAGCCAAATAGGTGTTAAATATTCAAATAGGTGCTAATTAGCCAAAAAAATTACATCATCCGTAGCCTGAACATCTCGCCCATCTAACCGCACGTAAAATTAGACACATTGAACTATTTTTGATCTCTAGTCTTTTGTGGTGAAATTTTTTTTTGTAAAGACTCAGTGTATTCTAGACAATATCTTATATATATTTTTTTAATATTTTGGATTGTGGCTAACACTCCAACCTCCTGGACGCGCTAGTCAACTGTTATTACAGCACCCTGAAAAAAGAAATGAAGATGTTTACACCCCATTTATTTTTCTTAACCGGATATCCAAAAATGTTTCTCGAAAATTGATCCGTATTTTGAGGTTGAAAACCTCAGGTGTGAAAGGTTATATAATATCAAGTATTCCAAAATCAAAATAGCAATTGAATATTTGGAAGATGTATGTCGATTCGAATTTCATTCCACTATTCTGAGTGTTCGAAACATAAAATTAAATTAATATTCAATAACATTAGAAACAATAAATTTGCATTATTATTATAATTCACTGTACATTTTCGCGAAACCCAAAACTTTCCAAACTCAAACAACATTGGTTCAATTATTTAGTAATAAGGCTAATCGTGCAGCCTTTGTCGGCCCCAAGTCTAAGCGTCAGACTGACATATCTGGGTCTGCATACAAGGCTTTCGAATTAGGCTACTGATGATGTTCGTAAAAAATGATGCTGGCCCGACGAAAGCCCCGACTGAATTTTCGCTCGGTTTTAAGGGGTTACCCCCACTTGCGATTTTGAAAAAATCGATTTTTTTGGCATTTTTTTGAAGTATAAGTATTTTTGAAGTATAAGTATAAGTAGCCCGGAATAGATGACTCTATGTAAGTTTACAAAAAAAAAATATTTTCTTCGTGTAAACTGAAATTGAAACTTTAAACGCGTTTTTCTCAAAATGGCATTTCTGAAGTCGGTGACCAAGATTACTCCAACACTAATGAACCGATTTTCTTGAAATTTTGCAGGCTTATTTAATACATAAAAATGTAGTCTTTAATCGTTCGATTTTTTTTTTTCGAAAAAAAAAATGGCCGTTTT